>CATIXQ010000009.1:15451077-15516000 GCA_949711755.1 Leptidea juvernica | reverse complement strand
TCCCGTACCGCAGTCTGTACGCAACATCAACCTATAACAATTCTCCAACATATTATCCTAAGTGATATCTATAATATATTTTATCCACTAAGTGATATCTATAATATATTTTATTGCTATCATACGGATATATAATACGGATGTTACATGAATTGCATTGTTTACAATAATATATCTCGGAAACAAATAAGTATCGGTTACAAAATTTTATATGGGTCAGTTTCGGGTTGAAAGACTGTAAAAACTGGAACCATATTGCATGCCTGGTTCTGCCATTACGTCGCAATATATAAGTGAATCTGAAGTAAACCTATAATATTTAGAAGCCAGTTATTTAAATTATAGATAAACATTGTAAGCTATGACGTCCGTAAGTTAATCTAAGTGGAGAATTGTTTTAACAAATTGGACGAGCCAAAAATGTTTTTAATAGTTTTTTAATAGATCCTGACTTGTTTCTCTATAACGAACATACAATATCGATTCCGTTGTACAGGTTTGTGATAGCCTTGATAGAAAACTTAACATTCACGATTTTTAAATTTAATAATATTATTATAATGTTTTACAAGAATATTTAAATAATAAGAATTATTTGACATTATATCATTCACCTTGAATAATGATAAAGCATTAGTGGCATTATACAACACAAGCTGTTTCCTATTTGCCAATGAGAAATGTACTCAACACTCCAACTTCAAGTTGAATGAATGATTCATTGAGATCCAATCATGTAATTTTTGACTACAGACAATTAAATCAGATTATATTACAATTTTAAGATTTCTATTTTATAGCACGGAACCTTAATTCATTTAAATCTAAAATATTTCTAAGTTTTACAGAATCAATAAAATAAAAAAAAATTAACAAAAAAGCAACCGACTTCAAAATCAATATTCCAAAACAATTGTTATACTATGCACTAAAAAGTATAAAAATACGCAAGTATTTTTATAAAAATACGCAAGTATTTTTATACTTTTACTGCATACTACTAGAATAAGATTAATTAATTACATTGTATAAAAATACGCAATTATTTTTATACTTTTTAGAGCAAATTATATATTTTTTTTTTGGAATAGATAGTGTTGTTAAAGTCGATTGATTTTTGTTAATTTATTTTTATTTTTAGTGAATTTGAAGTACACTAACTAACAATTTGTCTAAATATGTGTAGATATACAAAAAAACGAAAGCGCTTTGCGATTTATTATATTATATTATAGACAGAAATTCTGCCACAGATCGCACCCTTACTGTTAGTCATTAAGGAGTTCCAATGATTATCAAATTCGACTACAACAATTACGTGACCCTAACTACGTTACGGTAGATGACTTAAATATCCTAATAGCATAAAAAAGATTCGGCTGAGTATCGTTAATTTGATCCTAAGAATTGAAGAGTTCCGTTACTTTGTCATGGATTCCATAATCGGAACCCAACCAAACTCTCACCATACTACCTTTGAAGTAACTATATCCTTTCTAATAAAAACAGAATCATCGAAATCGTAATAATACGTATAGAAAATTTTAGACTTTTATGGTTTTCTCATAGATGCATTGTCAGATCTGGACCAAATTACAATGAGACCACACGGGAAGCACCAGCTTTCTATTAATAAAAGAACTATCAAAATAGGTTCGTCCAGTCGAAAGTTTTGAGGTAACAAACATAAAAACATACCGACGAATTGAGAACCTCTTCCTTGTTTGAAGTCGGTTAAAAATATTATTTTATCGATATTCATAAATCTAGTATATAGAATAAAACGTGAGAAATAACATTATAAAATACCGACCACGTTATTGTATCATTAACGAAAACTTGTAAATTTATAGATTATGACTTCGAACTTAGCATATCTTTAATCACTTTTCTAAGTTTTTTATTTGGCAAGACAAGTGACCTGTTCTCGTGATCGCTGAGTGAACTCACTAGAGCTAATTATAGTACCGTTTATATTCAATTAGATATACATTATCTAGTTATTCAAGTTGTTCTTTTACCAAATATGTTTTATATGATAACTAGTGGACCCAACAGACGGTGTCCTGTACACACTGTCTTAAATTTGAAAAAACGGGCCAGCCGTTAGGAGGAGTTCACTAACATACACATGAGCAGGAGAATTGTATTATATGGACGGAATTGAGAATCTAAACCAATCTCAAATTCACTGAAACAAACAAAAAATTCATCAAAATCGGTCCAGCCGTTTAGGAGGTAGTTTAATTGTGAACCATTCTCGAATCCACCTGAAGACACATACCAATCTCAAATTCACTGGAACACACAAAAATATCATCAAAATCGGTCCAGCCGTTTAGGAGGTATTTCAATTGTGAATCTAAACCATCCTCGAATCCCCTTGAACTCACACAAAAATCTCATCAAAATCGGTCCAGCCGTCTAGGAGGAGTTCAGTGACATACACACGCACACAAGAAATATATATGTAAAGATTAGCTAACCCAACAGACGCTGTTCTGTGATTAAAAAAAAGTGTGTGTGTACTTAGGTATGCACGCAAGAAGTTATACTTCTTTGGCCTAACGAAGCAAAAATCATTAAAATTCTTTATTCCTCGTGCTATTCTACGATTTTAGAAAGAACAATTTTGTTAAAATCTTACTTTGCTTTGACTATTAATTATTAAATAATGAATACGGCTGTATGGGCTTGAACCCTTTGCCTGTCCTAATAATGGACGAAAAAACCCAAAAAAAAAAAAAAACGAATGACACAAACGTCAGAAAATTTTAGGAACCAAATTCAACCTGTTACTTTTGTGATACAGTGATGCGCGCGTATCTTAAAATTTCATTCTCATCGTAAGCCTAAAGAAGTATAACTTCAAAAATGATTTACCTAAGCATTCGGGAATAATGTTGTCTAAAGCCATCAGAAATTAATGATTTTATAATAGTTAATAATAAACTGATAAAGATTAATATCATATGTCTGAAAACTGCTGTGACATTACCGCTTTGTAAATGCCAATTTTTTAAGTATTAAAATGGATATATTATGTTATACTTAAGAGACAGACATATGCCGTGTCGGACTTTTCTGTAGAATTATATAAGATACACAATTCCACCATACAATATTTTATTGTATCTCACAGGGCTTAGACAGCGTTTTCGTTGAAAGGTCCCAGACGGCTTATTTTTTTCCGACACCTCCAACAAATATAATTTTATGTTAATGTATACAAAAATGAATTATATGCTAAAACCTTCCTCGAGAATCACGCTATCCATTAGTGAAAACAGCATGATAATCGATGCAGTAGTTTTTGAGTTTATTGCGATCAGACAGACAGACGCGGCGGAGGACTTTGTTTTATAATATGTACTGTTATGTCATGTTATAGTTCTGTACTCTGTCACATTAGGTTAAGTCAAACTTTTAATGGTAGATGTAGCGCCGTTTTCAATAACGTATCTCTAGTTACGGATACATTGCTGCCACTGTTTAATGACAAGATCTTACCTATCCATAGTTATGTCCCCTATAGTTATAGTCCAATGTTTTATGTCGATAGGTTATTCAGATGTAAGTAAGCGTAAAAGGATAGATTTTTCTAACTCTCGTAAGTTAAACTAAGGATAGAAAGGTTATTGAAAACGGCCGGTAGTGCTGTAAAATAAATAGATAGATAAAATAAATAAATAAAAGTACATGTTCAGGGATATATTGGGGAACTATAATGAGTTTAAACACGACCCTCAAGAAGTTCAAATTCAAATTCAAATATTTTTATTCAAAATAGGATTTATAATCACTTATTGAACGTCAAAATCTACCACCCATTCAAAAGAGACTGCCTCAGACCTGAGAAGAATGGGCGCAAGAAACTCAGCGGGCTTTTTTTTTATATAAAATATGGATTACAATGTAATATCGTACAATAAACATTAATACTTAAAGAGCCTGAGGGTGTTCGCTTTAATCCCAGTCCGTGGTGTCATTAAGAAAATCGTTTATGCTATAATAACCTTTCCCACACAAACGTTTTTTAACAATTCTTTTAAATTTCGTAACACATTTGTTTTGTACATTTTCTGGGATCATATTGTAGAAGCATATATATCGCCCAACAAAAGACTTACTAACTCGACCCAACCGAGTAGTAGGCATAACAAGTTTATGTTTGTTCCTCGTGTTAACATTATGAATGTCACAGTTTCTAGAAAATTCCTCAATGTGCTTATGAACATACAAAACATTATCAAAAATGTATTGAGAAGCAACAGTCAAAATGTTTATTTCTTTAAATTTTTCTCTTAATGATTCTTTAGGACCTAGGTTATAGATCGCGCGAATAGCCCTCTTCTGCAGCACAAAGATAGTATTAATATCGGCCGCACTGCCCCATAACAATATACCATAGGACATAATACTATGAAAATAACTAAAGTATACTAATCTCGCCGTATCTATGTCAGTTAACCGTCTGATTTTCTTAACCGCATATGCTGCAGAACTAAGTCTATTCGCCAATCCTTCAATATGGGGGCCCCACTGCAATTTAAGCAAGTAATTTCCTAACTTTAATCAGCTCGGTAAATGCAATGGCAAACATATTTGGGATCTGATATTTTTGTTTTTTGAGCGTTTGAGAACCTGTGCAAAATTAACAGATATATTTCGTCGTGATTCTTTAGAAACTATATGCCGTAAAATGCTAACTGCCTTAAGCTTTTCTTATAGGGACTTACGAGAGGTTAAACAACAAGTAAAGAGTTAGGCCTTTTTTGTAAAACAAATATAGTTTGATTCTCGGTCAGATGTTGCATTAGTCGGAACAACCAGGTAACATAATCTTTTCTATGTCTTGTATGGTAAACGCACTATAAAAAATGATTTTCGTTTAGTAAAAAGTAGTTATTTTATGATGACAAGATTTAAATGAAACATTTTTAAGGGATTAAACCGCGCGTACTATTTATAAGTAATAATAGTACAATTATTGTATTTTAACTTAATTTATTTAACTTAAAATTATTTTTATCCCCACTTGATTACTATATTATACTGTGTAATAATAATGAAGCCATTTATTTCAGGCATAGTAGGTCATATAGGAAATAAATTTTAGAAAAAATCACGACCTAATAAAATAATAAGTTTTTTATTAGATTTTTAACTTATTAATTTATACTTTTATTTTTTTAATTTCACTCTTGTCACATTATAATTATTTACATTGTATAGTTTCTAGAATGAAGATTAAAGTAACTTAATTTTTTCTTATTTTAAACGTTGAATGTACCAACTTAGACAACCAAGAATTAGTATGTAAGTGCAAATCAATTATTGTTAATGTTAAGTTGAGTTGTTGGTACATCTAAAAAAAATAAAAAAAAAACAGATAAGCTGACAGCAATATTAACAACAAAAATCATATTATTTTTTGGAAATTCTATAAATTTGTCTATATTTTGTGTAAAATCGTTTTTAATCATCATATTTTATGAAAAAGTAATGGTTCTGAGAAATAATATTTTATCTATATATTGAATGTTGAACTCACTATAATCTGTCATGTTGTTTTCTGTCTGTCCGACGTGCCCGCGCTGTGGTTCACTGAACACGTCCGCTCCGCACTCGTATCGCGTCACTTGGCACGTTTTAGCCTGATAACGACTCGGACCTGACTGAGCTAAGGCTTAGAAGTCGAAGCCTTATGGCCGGAGGTCAGTGTTGCCCCGCTGTCGGCAAAATCTGAATTTAAGTACCACTTAGGAGAGATTGATATACTACCATGGCAAATAAACAATTTATAAATTAAAAGCCGATCACCATATTCGATCTTCCGTTCCATCGATTTTTACAACTTTAACCGAAAGCCTTAAATTTTTTATGTAATATAAATTGTCATTTTTGTGTACAACAGCACAATAAATGATTATTGTATCTAACCACATAAATGCTAGTACTTTTACACTGATAAATAAAGCAATTCGTGTGAGATTATTCCCTTACCATTACAAAATTTTCAAAAATGCACAACGTTAATGTTCAAGTTTTCACTTCTGCCGCTGAAACCCGTATTTTTTTAATCTGATATATATAATATTCTCGTGTCACAATGTTAGTTACCATACTCCTCCGAAACGGCTTTACTGATTTTTACCAAATTTTATATGCATATTCAGTAGGTCTGAGAATCGGCTACTATATATTTTTCATCCCCCTAAATGTTACCCCAATTTATTTTTTTATTTTTTGACAATTTGTTTTATTTTTATTTTATTATGATTCAGCATTGACAAATACATACAAATTTAAATTTTCGCCCTTATACGATCTACAACTATTTTTGTATCACGATTTTTATACGATACGATATATTTGGTAGGTCTGAGAATCGGTTGCATAAAATTTTTAATAATTGATATTTTTTAATATGTTTTATGGCAATACGACGTTTGCTGGGTCAGTTAGTTTAATATAATAGTTCAATCAAATTAATCCTGCTTTTAATTAAGTTTAGTTACAATGCAATGTTTCAAAGTCATGTTCAAAGTTTTTTTTTTTAATTCCTATAGTTTAAAGTTAATTAATAATTTTTAAGTTACTATTTAGAGTCAACTTTTCTGTCGAACAAAATATTTTCAAGAATGTTTCTGCATAAGATAGTTACTAGATCGAAACCTGAAGTTTAATACATTTATTTCAACGTGATTGATATAAAAAAAAATATGACCCTTACTGGCATACGGACGAGACGAGCAGAACGTTCAGCTGATGGTATTTGATACGCCCTGCCCATTACAATGCAGTACCGCTCAGGATTCTTGAGAAACACAAAAATTCTGAGCGGCACTACAATTATTGCGCTCGTCACCTTGATACATACGATGTTAAGTCTCATTTGCCCAGTAATTTCACTAGCTACGGCGCCCTTCAGACCGAAATACAATAATTCTTACACATTACTGCTTCACGTCAGAAATAGGCGCCGTTGTACCCATAATTTACCCGGTATCCTGTGAAAAGGAGCCCAATGGTAAATTATCGAATATTCGACACAGCTTGTTATTCACCTGTGTTATTTTCATTTTTTTAATTTTTCACCTGGTCTTCCACGTGGTTCGTTCTTTAAATCAATGTTTCCATCACGAAACCATCACGAAATCAACCAAAATCGCACGGTGCGTTCATTAGCAGTTCCCTCTCCAAACGCAACATTGATATTACGAGCTGTTTCTGCCGCGTTTGTTCCGCGTCTGAAAACTCGTCTAACTGAAAGTCGATAATCGATCACATTTTTTTAGAGAAGAACTACATAGGTACCATGTGAAAACAGTTTCACTTAAAAATCTCAAATCATGAAGGTTCTATGTCAATTCGAAGTACCTATTACAAACGGCAATTTCATATTACCCCTATTATTAAATATTACTTTTTTAATTACCTTGATAAAAGTATAGAATATTATATTACAGCTTTGATTATGCTGTCTGAGCTTAAACTAAGACAGCCCAATGTAGAAGTTAGTGTGCATTTCATTACACTCACTAGATTCTCGATTATTTAAATTTTAGGTCATGTTCGTTTATTTAGTTATAATTTGTATGCACTGAAGTTATTCGAAATACATGCTTTAATATATTTGGTAACTTATTTTATATAAATCTGAGCTCTATTTGAATAACATCCTACCTCTGTGATAGAATTCAGAGAGTTGATATCAATGATAAATTATCATATGGTTCACTTGTAACAATGGGGATGCCACAGGGCTCAATTTAAGGGCCATTTCTGTTTCTTATCTATATTAACAATTTACCTTACCTTGTAAGGAATAATCACTAAAAAATACTGTTTTCAGATGACACGCGTGTTAACAGATAAATTGTGTTACGTGCTCTCCAATTGTTGAAAATCGCCAATTTACCGCGCGATTTAACGCGCGCGCGGCTCGTATCTATGCATATTATTGTTTACGTGTAGCAAAAGAATGCTTATAGTAACGGTAGTGTCAGTTTATTGATCTGAAAGCTAGTGAAATAATGTATTATAATAAGTTTAAATTATATAGCTTTATTTTATTTTACACAGACCTTTCTTTCGACAAAAGTTGAAAAACAGTTATATTTTTGAATAAACGAGGATTTTCAAGGAAAACAATTGGTTTTGTTTATAAGTGTTTATGGTTTTATAATCAACTTTATTTGTTCTTTCTCTTCACCAAACTGAAATTTACATGCTTCATATTAATAATTTGAGATATTCCTGCAGAACGAAACCCACGAAATTGATGATTATCATAGATTGCACGCGTTAGTGACCGTACATTCATTACCCTTTTGCGAATAAGTTTTTAGTGCCTAGACTTTATATTTATATACTGAACGATAGGAAATTTAATTTACTTTTTATTGAATAATATAACTTTGGTTAATTTATCAAACCGAATACCATTTGAAGCTAAAAATTGAGTAAGGTAGGAATATCACCAAATAAATTCGAAGATTTTTATTTTTTATATTATGTCAAGATTATCTAAGTTTTCTGTTCAAAAAAAAACCTACAATAAAACAGAACTGAAATAAGCTTCTCAGTAATGTATAATACATGTACATCATACAACAAAAAGTTCTAAAAAAATTGTTGAAAACTACTTGCGCCGATAGAATCCGTGCGAGCGAAGAAGTGCGTAAGTGCGAGATTGGGGGGCGACCATAAATTACGTGAGATGTTTAAGGGGGGGGGAGGGTCGAGTCAAATCTCATCTAATCTTACGTTGGAGAGAGGGGGGGTCTCGGCAAATATCACACAATTTTTTTTTCTGATTGAAACCAAAAAATATACTATTTTGGTCTATTCAGATTGTACATGCTTAAGATTTAATCTTAAGCATCCCTAATTCGTTCGAAAGAAAATAATTTCATTCATACTTCGACGTTATACATCTACTGACTGTCAAACCACCATATTTGTTTTATACTAAATAGCTCAAATTAAATTACATATTTTTTTCTTTTTACAATAACAATCCAACGCAACGTAAGAAACCCACATTTTGAAAAATCTCACGTGAGATTGGGGGATTGGAGGTTGATAAAAATCTCACGACATCTAACTAGGGGGGGAGGGAGGGACAGCAAATTCAAAAAAACACCTCACGTAATTTATGGACGCCCCCTTGTTTCTGTATTATATACAATATAATTTAAAAAAATCACTACTGAACTACATTGTACGATAATTTTCCAAGTAAAGTAAACATATTTCAACATATTCCAAACTAAATGAACAGAAAAAAACAGACAAAAGAAACGACGCTTCAAAGTCATTATTCGCTTTGAATGGAACCCTATTTCAAGTGTAATTTATATCAACAAATAATATGTATCCATAATAACTATTATAACTATTATAATTATATAATATGATGTCTTATATAATAAAATTGTGTTATAACAATAGCAATTTACCAAATATTGGGTATAAATACAAAAACAATCAAAAACTCAACGCACGCACGGAAATTTACTTAAACGTAAACAAGTATTTTGACGATGCAAATCGTACTCTTTCTAAGCTGTCCATTGGTTTAGTGCAAACAATTTAGTATTGCAATGCAAAAAAAACTAAACATTAGTAAAATTAAAGATGAGAATAAAGTGAAAACCGCACGACTCGTTTACTTTAGTGACTTTCACAGCAACATGTCATATGGCCTATTATTGTGGGGTAATGCCGCAGATATTGACAGCATCTTTGTACTGAAGAAGAGTGCTGTCCGCGTCACATTTGAAATAGTTCCACGTGAGTCACTAAAAGATAGATTTAGGAGATATGAAATAGGCGCATGTGAGTCACTAAAAGATAATTCAAGGAGAAAGAAATAATCTCTGTTTACTCTCAATATATATGAAAATATTTTGTTTGTACGAAATACATATACGAAAAAATATACGAAAGATCGAAAATTTTCAGAAAATAGCGACAGTCACAATTTAAATTTAAGAAATAAGTTTAAGTATATAAATATGAAGTAAGTATATACTCGTAGAGTCGAAAACTAGGCTCATAAAATAAGTAATTCATTTGTAGTTAACTTTTGTAATGTTCATTTTATTGTAAATGTCACATCCGCCATCTTGGGTTTCGAAATGGATGTCATATTTTTAATTGACTCTTTTTTATTGATTTTTAATTGATTTCAATATGAGTATGATTTTCGATAAAATTATTGAAGAAGTCACATCCGCCATCTTGGATCTCGAAATGGATTATATGGATGTAATTGACACTCCTGAAAAGGTTTTGAAAAATCAGGTGATTTTATTGAAAAAGTCGGATCAGCCTCTTGGGTCTCGAAATGGATTATCGATCGATATTCGAAATTGACACTCACGAAAACTTCTAAAATTAAAATAACATAGTGACATCTGTAGTGCAATAATTTATTATTAAGACTGTGGTAGAAGTGAAACTTCAACGGACAAAGATTAAAATAAAATATTTCAAAGATTGAGTCAATATTTCAAAGAAAAAATGAATACATATATTTCCAAAAAAAAGCATTCAATAAAATGTTGAAATGTTGCTTAAAAATATTTCCCCAAAAATTATTACAAAATAAATATTTAAAAAAGAAACATAAGTATTTCAAATAAAATTATATTAACAAAACACAGCACAGGTCATATGAACCATTTCAATTGCGTTAGCCCTTCTCCCATCTCGTGTCCCGAGCTGCTGAGTAATTCGAGCGTCCGCAGTGACGCAGCTCGGGCTCGCCTATCCGCGTCTCACACCGCACGATTTCCCAGTCTAGATGGCTTCGTCGGACAACTGTTGAAATATTTTACACTGTGGTCCAACTATGTCTTAAATTTGAATTTGGAATAAACTTTTTTGCACCACTACACTTCATAAATGTGAATCACTTCTCAATTGATTAAAACCTCTTTTGGTATTGTATTTTCTAAAGTAGTGGTTCCCAAACTTTTCTTAGCCATGGACCACTTCGATTATTTTATAGTTAGCAGGGACCACGATGTACAAGAAAAATAAACTGAATCAATCCGAAAATAAACTTTAATCAAAAAGTATTGTATCAAAAAACACTGTTCTAAAGGGGCGGAAAAATTTAGAACCACCCGTTTTTTTTGGAAATGAGTTTATATATTACAATTTCTACAATGCTTGGACAAGAAACCACCTTGAATCGAAAGCGGTCATAAAGACTTATAAGTAACATATAGCTTCCTGTTGGAGCATATTGCTCAAAACAAATTTAATAGATTTATATTACGTTGGCGTCGGCCTCCTAGCCTATAATTATGCAAATCGATCTATTTTCATTATCTGTGAATTAATATTATATACACACATTAAGATCCACTATTGTGTTTGGTACCTATAAGTGTTGTTTAAATATAAATAAATTATTTGTGCTGATTACAATATTTATTAACTTGATGAGTTTTATGTCCCAAATAATGAGGATCATCAAACAAGGAAGCTTTTTATGAAAAGAAAACTACGTTTAAAAAAACTGACATCAAAAACTATAATGTATAAAATAATTTAATAAAGATTTAGTTTAATACACCTCTTATGCAAACCACCTTAATATTAATAAAATACAATTAATTGTATGTGCTACAGACTGATAGGGTTTCAGTCGGTGCCAAGCCAAATGTAATACTAAGTATGTAATTGTAGTAGTAAATAAAATATATTATATTCTGACGTCATGTGCTCGACGTATTACTACATAGACACCAGGAGAACATAAATATGGTAACGGTGATAGTAATGCCATTCTCAGCGGTTGAAATCATGTGTCATCCAAGCAACATGTACCAGTACCTCATATGCAGTTTAGAGGTTCAATTCATCATTCATCTTAAAATTATTATACAAGGTTGGTGTTCGTGGTTCTCTTTGTGCTCTGCTTTTCACCCCCTCCATCGTGTTTATCAAGGCAAACTTCCACAGTTTGGTTGGTCCTCAGCGGGTGTTAATACGTGTTTGAGCGCGCATGCGTGGTAAAAAGGCATCACAACAACCGTGGTATTTTGTATACCGAATTGTACATTTGTAAAAATCTTTCATAATTTTTACAGTAAAGTAGGTACTTCATCGTAACAGTAAGTGTGTTAATATTTAAAAATAGTAGTAGTCTGCGGCTATAAATAGGCCCTATACCGGCCACAGCTCTTATCCTCTTGTATGTTAACGCGCCCATTACAGGACACGGTACACAGGACACAGTCTGTGGAAGGTCCTGTCACAGGACCCGCCACAGGTGCGATCACCTTGTTCAGTTTCGAGCATATTTTGACGTTCTTACTCTTTTGCCCGCATGAAAAATTGTATTAGAATGAACTGACTCTCGCTCTCATATATAATTTAGCACGTCTATGGTACAAAAAAGTTGAAATTTGTTGTTTTAATCTGTGACAAGTTCAATCAGCGATTGTCGCGATTTCACAATTGTTTTGTGCTGAACTTAGTAAGTTTTAGTGATTTAAACTGAAATTATCATGGAATAGTAAGTAATATTTTATTTCATTTACTCATATTGACATATTCTTTACTTTTAAAGTCAAAAACAGCCTTAGAACCAACATACAAGTAACTGTACAAATTTGTACGTGGATTTCGTTTTGTCATATTTGGTCGAAAAATTATTAAAACCTTAACGCATCTGTGTAGTGTGTAGTTAGGTCGAAATTATATTGGACTTCAATGTAGTAATTACAAAATACGTGTAATTTAGTCGAAAATGTGTAAATTCCGAGCTCAAAGACATGAATACACTCAAAAGTCCTGTTCTGGGACTTGCCACAGATAGGAATTTAGAATAACAAAATGGCCGCCGGTTGGATAATATGGAACAGGCTATTGAAATTCATGTTCGATGTTTTTATCGATTTTATTTTGTTATTTTAATTAAAAATTATTTGTTTTTTTTTCATATAGCTATATTTTAAAAAGTTATTGGATGCTGTGTCCAAGGCAGTTATTATCACGAATTAATTTAATTTAAAAATCAATTTTGATCGATTTTTAAAATGTATTTTATTGGCTTCTTTCTTGCATTTTTATTGGCTTGATTGCTTTTAGTACTTCTAATTTTGTTAAATTTTTTTTACACAGAAAATGTTAATTTTGCACTCACAATTTGTTTTTATTGGCTTTTTTTGCATGAAATAGTACTAACAATAACAACAATGATGAAACCCGAGGGCACCTCGCAACTACCAGGTGATACTTTGAAGCCGACTGTCGGGCAAGACTACAACATATGCATGGGCGGAGTAGATCGCAAAGATCAGCAACACGCAATGTATCCCATTGAAAGAAGGCGGACTAGAGTGTGGTACAAAATTTTTTTAGAAAGATGTTGAACGCTAGTGTCCTGAACTCATATATTTTACTGAACAAAAATCTGCCACTGTCACATCGTAAATTCCGGATGGCGTTAATTACTGATTTGTTAGCAGCATGCTGCACCCAATGCACCCATCCGAACAGCAGGACACACTCTTGCACAATATGATTTTATTAAGCCCGGAAAGCTAGACCGACTTAAGCGCCAATGCGCCGTCTGCAAGAAGAGGACCATTACATATTGTATAGCTTGAATTGTGGCAATGTGTGTATTCACTTGCTACGAGCCCTACCACATTAATTTTTAATTTAATTTTAGTCCGAAAAAAATACAGGGATATTTGGAAGGTGTTGAGGGAGGCCTTTTGCCAGCAGTGAGACAGTACAGGCTGTTAATAATAATAATAATAGTCCGAAAACCTTCTACTGGCACGACCAAATTACAGTGTCCTGTAATGGGATGCGTTAACATGCATGTATAAGTTGTATCCATACTATATAGCCTTCATAGAGCAGATATGTTCATTTTTCACTATGTTTATTAACATGGTTTTTGATATTTCTCTTCCAAACATGTTTGTTTTTTCGTTGTATTTAAGTCCTAGTTCTATGTAAATCTTGAATAATTAATAATGATAACTTTTGTATCAACATAATTCTGCAAAATCTTAGTCTTTATGAGACAGTGTTTTTTGTACCAATTATGAGTCTCATTTTTGATACTTTCATACTCAAGATATGTTGAATATTACAACGTGTCATTATTTAAACTAGCTTGACAATAAGTTAAAATTATTGTAAACAAAAAATGTGTTGTTTGGAAGAGGTGCTTTTTTGGTCCCAAGTTTAAAAACAAGTGTACTGAAAAATAAATGTATAGAACATATGCCATTTGTTTTTTAATTTTATCATTTATG
Organism: Leptidea juvernica; assembly: GCA_949711755.1. Classification (NCBI taxonomy): domain Eukaryota; kingdom Metazoa; phylum Arthropoda; class Insecta; order Lepidoptera; family Pieridae; genus Leptidea; species Leptidea juvernica. The sequence continues at coordinate 15,501,700 of CATIXQ010000009.1, read as the reverse complement.
TTAGATTGTATAAATAAAATATAATATTACATCCACCAATCGTTTTAATTTTTATACATGAGAGAATAAAAGTTATGTTTTAGGAGACCAATATTATTGAACCTAGAACAGTTGCAATGCAATACAAAGTTAAATGGTAGTAGTGTAAGAAATTTCAAGAATATATCTTAATTATAAAATGATCTGTAGTTTTACAAATTTTTAACTAGATTAAGAGAACATCTAGTTTTTTCAAACCTAGGTCTCAAAATTTAGCGCTCAAACCCAGATCTGTGGAAAGTCCTGTAATGGGATCCACAGATGGGCTTGAATTACCATTAAGACAGTTAACATACGAGAGGTTATGATTTTTTTGAGTTAGTAATAAGTACTGTCTATATTTGTTCAGTTACCCCATAGCAAGATACCATATCTAATGATAGATTCTGTTTATATATAATATATATATATATATATAATGATAGATATAACCGTGATAGGCTCTGATTCTTTTGATATTGTCTTTCTGGTTCGCCTAAGAGCAAAGAGAAATTTATGAAAACATATAAATATATTTTGAAAACATAAAAATAATAGTAGGATGAAACCCATTGAAAATGGAAGAGAATATAACAAAAATGAAAGGAAACATAAATTACGGTCTATCTGAAGTAGGGAATTGGAAAAGGTTTATCTCAATTTCCGGCAAAACTATAAGTGTATGGATGGATGTACAATTCGAACCGATTCCGACCGGTAGATTTTCAGAAATCTCAAAAAAAGTACGTGTGTTTTTTTTTTGGAATAACTTTTAAACTGCTTTACCGAACGATTCCAAAAACGAATCAGATCTTATATTCAAATAACCACGTCGATCGCCACCAAGCTGGTCAAAATCGGTTGATTCGTTCGTGAGTTATCGTTAACAAAAGGAAATCACTAAAACTTTTGTTTTTTTGAATTACTTCGAAATTCCAAGTTCGATCAATTGAAAATCAGATCGAAAAAGACTATTTATGAGGCTCAAAAAACTGCGCCGAATGCCGCCAACCACGTGAAAATTGATTCGTTCTTTCAAAAGTTATTGCCGTTTGAAAATTTCAAAAAATATGACTTTTGAGCTCTTTGAGTCATAAGTCAGCGTTTAATTATGGAATTAGCGGGAAGTTTCAGGGATGGCCTTTAGGGTCAACCGTCTTCCTAATTTTTTAAATGAAATGTGCGTTTCTCTTCACACCTATTCGAAACTTTGCAACTTTTATTGGCCTATTCGATAGACCTTTATTAGATCCGAATAGTTCCGTAAAATAATCGTTTTTATTTATATAATATATAAATTACGTGACACGTTGTTTGTCCGCGATGGACTCCTAGACATAATTGGCCTGAAATAAAAGAATTATTATAATTATTAAACTAATGAACGGATTTTAATGGGGATGACTTCATGGAGTGCAGTTTAGTCCAACTTGAGAGATAGGATAGTTTTTATTTCGATTTGGACCCCATAATTAATTTTATTATCAATGTTTGTTTTGTATGGACATATTTTCTATGAGTGAATTTAGTGACGCACGGTTGGACAGTTCCACTGTGAAACAATTTCATTATAACAACAGGGAGCATTTTGTACGAAAAAATTCTTGATGTTTTGAAATATTATTGGCAAATTCCTATAAAACAGTATTTTTTTTATTATGTACAGAACAACGTCTGTCGGGTCAGCTAGTTATGTATATGTTTCTTTATTATTAAATAAAAATTTAAAAAAAAATCTTCGTGCGTCTTAACTACAAAACCCACATTAATAGATTATTTAAATCTTGTGTGTTTGCTCGCCCAAAACAAACGGCTAATTTAACAAATAAGCTAATTACTGGACACAAATACCGAACTGCGTAGGCTTAATACTTGAACGGTACCGTGTTGAAGGTTAAGTCATAAGCGTAAAGCGTCGATTAATTAATTGTGTACACCCGGGATTCACTGTACAAAGCTTGTCACAAAACAATGCTCTATCTGACATCGCGTACTGGTCTAGCGCCAATAACTTATTGTTAAATAGTCATCAAACAAAATATATTATAGGAGGATGGCGAGAATGCATGTATTTTGGGCACCAAGGAAAGAAGTGGCGTAAATCATGGAAACTTATTAATAATTGTAGAACGTAACAAAAAAAAGAAAAAAGCAAATCGTTAATAAGTCTAAAAAAGTGGGAGATAAAATATATAGCTATAAGTAAAATATAACTTAAAAATATTAATCAATATCAATTGTTCAGTCAATAAATTCTATCTTATGTCTATGCCTAATTACTCTCTGGTAAAAGATAATATAATATATATGTGGAAGGTTGGTCAGCAGCTAATAATTGAGCATTCACAATTTATTCTTTTTTCAAGAAGGTATCGAATCTTTTATAGATAGTCATTAAACAAATTGATTAAAGTATCCTATTGATTTAAGTATCAATAAAAAATAATAATCTTATTGAATGTTATTGTAAATTACTAATGATTTGAATATGAAAAAATAGTTCGATGGTGCTGGAACATCCATATAAATAATGACAAGGGCTGTCATGTCAAAATAATGTTGATGTCAAATGCGCAAAACGTTCCATTTGTGCAAGATGACTTATTTTTTAATAAATTACTAGCTGACCCGACAGACGTTGTTCTGTGAATAATAAATAAAATACTGTTTTTTTATGAATTTGTCAATAATATTTCATAACACCAAGAATTATTTTGTAAAATAAGCTCCCGGCCAATGACATTTTATATTATGCACAGAACGCCATTGCTGCTTCACAACAGAACTGTCAAACCGTGCGTCAATAAATTCTCTCATAGAAAATATGTCCATACAAAATAAATATTGGAAATTAAAATAATTATGGGTCCCAAATCGAAATAAAAACTATCCTATCACTCAAGTTGTACTAAACTGCACTCCATGATGTAATCCCCATTAAAATCCGTTCATTAGTTTAGGAGTCCATTGAGGACAAACATTGTGACACGAGATTTATATATATTATTAAGATAATAATTTATTTCGTTTGACTCCCATATCTTACCGCTTCAATAATTTTTATATAAACATCGTATAAGTTTATAATGAATATAAACTTGTACATGTATGATGCTTCATTAATTTTTAAATTATGTGGGCCCATTCTCGCCATCCTCCTTTACCGCACCAAATGTCAAAAATATAGATGCGAATATTTTATTAAGCGGAGGGTTGGTAAAACCGGTGGAATCTGCTATATTTCTTGGCATTACCCTTGATTCCAAATTGCAATGGGGCCCCCGTATTGAAGGATTGACCAAAAGGCTAAAAGGCAAACGCGGTTAAAAAAATTAGTCTGTTAACTGACATAGATACGGGCGACTAGTTTACTTTAGTTATTTTCATAGTATTATGTCCTATGGTATATTGTTATGGGGCAGTGCAGCCGATATTAATACCATCTTTGTGCTGCAGAGGACGGCAATTCGCGCTATTTATAACCGAGGTCCTAAAGAATCATTAAGTAAAAGATTTAAAGAAATAAATAGTTTGAATGTTGCATCTCAATATATTCTTTATAATGTTATATATTATGTTCATAGGCACATTGGGGAATTTTCTAGAAACTGTGACAATCATAATGTTAACACGAGGAACAGACATAAACTTGTTATGCCTACTACTCGGTTAAGTCGAGTTAGTAAGTATTTTATTGGGCGATGTATATTCTTTTATAATATGATCCCATATAATGTACAAAATGTGTTACGAAATCTAATAGAATTGTTCCCATTACTAATTACCATTAAACAATGAATTTAATTAATCCCAGAAGTGAGTGATATCACTTTAAAATAAGAAATGGAATATATTAAATAGTTTATTTTCTATATTACTTTTTATGAAATATTTGATATTTTAAAAGATTTTTTACTTTGAACGCGAATAATATAACAAACCAATTTGTTATGTATATTAAAGTCATGACTGTAAAATATTCTATTTGATTTGATTGAAAAGAGTAACTGTTGAGTTTCTAGTATGTTCTTCTCACGGACTCTACATTTTCCGAACAATTATGATTTGCCATAATAGGTATGTATTTAAAATTCAATTTCAGTCAAAGTCAAATGAACTTTATTCAATTAGGCTTAAGCTAAGCGCTTTTGAATCGTCAATACAAATTTTCTTTTAAATTCGGTACTGAATTAACCATATGTTCGTAAAAAGTTGAACTCGTGAGAAGAACATACAAGAAACTCAACGGCCACTCTTTTCAACCAAATAGAGTATTTTACAATGGCTGTAATAGACATAACAAATTAGTTTGTAAGGTGCTGAATCCAATATATAAGTAAATATGTTTAAATAAAAGAAACTATTTCATAATAAGTAATAAAGAATTAATTGTATAAATATAAATTATCGTATATTGGATGCATCAACCTTTAGAGCTTGAATTCATTGTTTATGTGAGGATGCTTCGTGAACATGATGGTCGTGATTACTGTCACAATTAGTAATTGCATCCAACAAATACAATGATTTACTAAACCATATATACCAGGTCGACCTGGCACCACAAGTAACACCCGTTCAAGAGTTGACTCATGGACCAGCCATTGTTCCCTTTGCATATATTTGAGGGAAGGAGACGACTCGGCACACGACGCCGCCGAAATCAATGCTACCTATACATGATAATTAAAATTACAAAATTAAATGCTCACAAAGAAAGCCCACAAATGATTTTATATAAAGCTATTACAGTGGAGTCTATATACACCAAAATAATATAATATTATATTCATGTTACATTCGAATCTTAATATAAAGGCATGCAAACTAATAGAACTTATAATACAATTATATACTATATTAAAAAAGATATACATCCCAAAACAAACTTAAATTAACTTAATAAGTAGAGTTATTGCTCCTTTCTCTGTTTCTGCGCGTTAATCTCGCACTCGGCTTAACCAATTTTAATGTAGTTTTCACTGATGTATGGTTATTAGCTGACAAACCAAAAATTTAAGGTAAAATGAAATAATACGCCAAAGGTACTATACTATAAGATATACGATACTATAGGAAGTTAACATCTTACAGTTAAATGTAATTGAAATGTCTGTCTGTTTTATTTATTATGATTGTCACTTAATTTTTACCCAATGATATTTGATTATTAGGAAATATGATTATAAAGATCCGTCGTAGAACCAAAGCCACCGACATAGCCCAATTGATTGCGAAACTGAAGCAGCTGTGGACAGGGAATATAGCTCGACGGACAGACGGCCATTGGGGCAGTAAAGTCCTCGAATGGCGACCACGTACCGGAAGACGTAGTGTTGGTAGAACAAGATGGACCGACGATCTGGTCAAGATCACCGGTATACGTTGGATGAGGGCAGCGCAGGACCGATCGTCGTGGAAATCTTTGGGGGAGGCCTTTGTCCAGCAGTGGACGTCTTCTGGTTGACGACGATTTGATTTTGTTTCAATTATGTGTTTCGCAATGTTCCTGATGATCTCCGTAACCACACAGCAGTAATTAAGAACACAACCGAAGATGTGAAACTGACTTTTTCCATCCTGGACGTATGATAATATACAATATTTTAAAGCATTTTATTCTTCGGGGCTTCGATCAATATATTTAAGTGCGGACTCATGTTTTTTTTTAATGAAAATAAGGGACGAGACGAGCAGGACGTTCAGCTGATGGTAATTAATACGCCTTCCACTTCACCACGATCCTTCCACTGGTAAAGAGTGAGATTCAAACATTGAATCAAACGTCCAGTTCGTTTTGCCCTTATTTTCATAAAAAAAAAAAACATAAAAGTGTGCATGACTAGCTACGTCTTACACTTGCGATTTGTATATCACTAATTTGTGCTAGTGTGTGTGTATTGCTCAAAATAGAGGGGAACTGTCTACCTAAATTTTTTCAATGTTTTCACAGCTGTCACATTCTATCTCAACCAGGACGTATAAACGATATTTTATTAATCGATAATTTATATATCATCTAGAAAGACTGTGACAGCTGAAACAAGTAAAAATAGCGTCGAACTCTTAGCTTCTATGTTCAACAACGCATGCACACTAAAGCAAAGTGCCTAACAAATCGCGAGTGTAAGACGTAGAGTGTTAATCACACTAAAGTAAACCTGGCCTTTTGTCATGCGTTGCCTGTTAGCAAGGGATCTATCTAGACGTATTTATTAAGATTCTAAGGTTTTAATGATGTTCGTACGAATTTCCATGACGTCTTTCGCTGTTTTAACATCAAAACAAAACATTCTGCAAGAATTAATAAAGAAAATAAGAACATATTATTTATTATGTGAAATAATTAAAAAATGGTTTTTACAATAATAGTGCCGTTATACCAGAAATACAAGTTATGATTGTTTTCCTATCGGTTTTTCTGTTTGTCTACGTCCGACTAATGTCGAATCACGTCTGTCTAGACGAATGAATTATGTATACCTAGTCGTTGTGTGCAAGAAATACCTTAGACATTGTGAAAAATACCGTATATTTGTCGGATTGTTAAGTTAAAAAAATTTAGAAGTGAGACACGCAGATCTCGTTCACCAGACGATCACTTAAAGATTTTTTTAAAGAAACTGATATTAGGACTGTTCATTGTCAGTGCATTTAAGAAAGTTTTATATAAATTGACAAAAATCGTCACCTGTTTGCTATAAATAGTGATTTTCGTTATTATAACATAGTCTGGTCAATCTAGACCAAAAAATGAGAGTGGAAGTGCATAAATTCCCAACAAGCTGAAAATGTTCAAAAGATAATTTTATAATTCAAATGATTCGAGTTTTCTTTGGTGTTAATACCGCCAATATTTGTCTTTAAGCAATTCGATACGTGTTTCGCTTCAACACGAGCCAGAAACCGCTCTTTTATACCCTCGCCCCATGAAATGACGCGCTGTGATTGGTCGGCTGTTGTGACGTATTGCCCCCGGAAGAGAGAGAAGAGAGAATGGTGAAGGGACCAAATTTGTTTGCTCATTCAACAATGTTAACATGTCAGTTTTGTGTTTTATTATTTCTAATATAATATAATATTGTATAAATAAATTTTTAAATTCTCTTTCATACCCGTATATGGAAATAATTTTACTCGAGGTCAAAGTTCAAAAATTAAGTTTTACTCGATTTTAAGCAAAACAGTAAGTTTTACCATGAAAGTACTCAACATAAAAATTGTCGATCATAAAATTATCTATATAAAAGTATTTCTACTTTTTTTCCTACGAGCCACTTTTTCTGAGATATAACGATACAAAAAGTTGTAAAAACACGCTAAGCATACTTCCTCAAGTAACGTAGAAACGTGTGCACATTATGGCTATAACAACTTTAGTTGTGTCTCTCGAATATCTAAATTGACCGGACTAACACTAGAAATAAGGGATTGCGTGTAACTAAATCTAGTAGGCTTCATAAGATACATGTACAAAATCATGGAGAGCATAATTAGCCGCCAGCTCTTGGTATACCTAGAGGGTCACCAGTTGATCAACGACCGACAGTACGGCTTTCGCCATGGACGGTTGGCAGGTGATCTTCTGGTGTACCTAACACATAGATGGGCGGCGGCTATTGAAAGCAAGGGGGATGGCCTGGCAGTTAGTCTGGATATAGCGAAGGCCTTTGATTGTGTATGGCACAAGGCGCTCCTCTCAAAACTTCCATCATTTGGACTTCCAGAGAGCTTATGCAAGTGAACCTCCAGCTCCTCTTTGGGCGCAGCATACAGGTCGTTGTCGACGGATATCGCTCAAACCCGAAGCCCGTGAACGCTGGAGTGCCCCAAGGCTGTGTGCTATCTCCCACGCTGTTTCTTCTGCATATCAATGATATGTTGGACACCTCCAACATTCATTGCTATGCAGACGACAGCACTGATGATGCCGTATACACGGGCCATGCAGGTCTCTCTTGGGAAATCGTCAACCAGTGCCGGGAGAAACTTAGTCTTCTATCGAGTCCTCTCTCGAGAAGGTCGCGGAATGGGGTAAGTTGAACCTTGTCCAATTTAACACCCAGAAGACTCAAATTTGCGCGTTTACCACTAAAAAAAAACCCATTTGCCGCTCTTCGACAACACTTCCCTTAAAGCCTGGCCTAGTATCGGAATACTGGGTCTCGAAATCTCGAGCGATTGTCAATTCCGTGGCCATCTGGAGGGCAAAGCCAAATTGGCTTCGAAGAAGTTGGGCGTCATCACGGCAATACTTCAAGCCGGCCCACATTCTAGCGCTGTACAAAGCGCAGGTCCAGCCACACATGAAGTATTGCTGTCATCTCTGGTCTGGTGCACCCCAGTATCAGCTCGACCCATTTGACCGCGTGCAACGTAGAGCAGCTCGAATTGACGGGCACCCAGTGCTCTGTGAACGGCTGGATCACTTGGCGTTGCGTAGAGATGTCGCTTCATTGTGTGTCTTCTACCGCATTTATCACGGGGAGTGTTCCGAAGAGCTGTTTAACCTGATTCCTGCTGCCGAATTCCACCTTCGCACGACACGCCACAAGTTAGGATATCATCCCCACCATCTGGATGTGTGGCTGTCCTCCACAGTGCGGTTTTCAAGTAGCTTTCTTCCACGTACTATAAAGCTGTGGAGTGAGCTTCCTTGTGCGGTGTTTCCGGGACGATACGACATGGGTACCTTCAAAAAAAGCGCATACTCCTTCCTTAAAGGCCAGCAACGCTCCTGTGAGTCCTCTGGTGTTGCAAGAGATTGTGGGCGGCGGTGATCACTTAACACCAGGGGACCCGTTCGCTCGTTTGTCCTCCTATTCCTTAAAAAAAAATAACATGTAAAATCAGCAGAAATGTAGGTAGGGTAGGGTAGGCTCAAGAACTAAACTATCGGCATTTTTTTATGATAATAAGGGATGAGACGAGCAGGACGTCCCGCTGATGGTTATTGATACGACCTGCGCATTACAATGCAGTGTCCATGAAAAGGTGTGACTAAGACACCGCAAAAGTGACCCTTGAGATATAAGTCACCGAAACAATAATGTTTACACTTTACTGCTTTACGGCAGAAATAAGCACCGTTATTATACCCATAATCTAGCCGGCATCTGGTGCAAAGGAGCCTCCCACTAGTCATTACAATAAGCGTAATTACTGCCCACAGTTCTTTTTCTAACCAACAGATGTCATAGAGTACAGACGCAACTGACAACGCGCGACAGCGGAACACAAACATAATTATTATGTACCCATAATCTAGCCGGCATCTTGTGCAAAGGAGCCTCCCACTAGTCATTACAATAAGCGTAACTACTGCCCACAGTTCTTTTTTCTAACCAACAGATGTCATAGAGTACAGACAGATTATTATTGGTATGGTTGGGTAAAGGAAATAAAGTAAAGTAAGGATCAGAAATTATACGCCAATTATGAAAAGGGGCTTGTTTAATGATGTCTGACACTTTAGGGTGCCCATCATGATTCGGATATCGTGTCTGTTTAGGCTGATAAGTCGACGTGCCAGTTTGGGAGATAGTACAGGAATCGCTTCTATCGACTGTCTACAGCTTAAGACATTTATCCATCAGCTGTTGTGTAGGTTGTTGGTGAGAAAACGTATCCATGAACGCATTTGGCTGAAGGGCAGCGGCAGGAGTGGCAATGGGCCGGCCACATGGGTAACTGATCCCCGCCTTGCAATTGCAGAGTTATCCAGTTGTTAGAGGCAACTCGTTCCAAGGGCAGATGACTTCTTCTTCATTACACTCTTGGCACAGCGGTCGTGGTCATCGCGAAGTGACATCTTTTGGGGCAGGTGTTATTCGCCTGATACGAGCATTCGCCACTTTTCTCTGCTGGCCGACAGTCTGGTAAACTCGTTCAATGGACCGTCCACAGCAGACTTAATTTGGTCGGTCCACATTCGGACACGGACAGGTGAAACTGGTATATGAACGCTGAGTTGTAGATATTGCAACAGCGCAGTCACCACCGCCATACTATCTGATAGAATTCGGATTTTGTGTCCGTGTACTTCCCTTCTTAGTATAGCGTTTGCAGCTTCCTTAATGGCTAAACTGGAAGATGGAGCTAATGTATTGGAGCTATTCGATGTGTGCGTAAGGGTATTGATGTGTGTATGTTCAGTTCCTGTGATAATATGCCCGCTCCAGTTCAGGTTGCCATTTTCGTGCCGTCTGTGTTAATTCTTAGTTCATTTACTCCTGACTGGTGTGTTTCCTCTTCAAACAGTTGAATGGTAGGTTGAACTTTTGACAGATGTTTGTTTAAGGTATTCTATCGCAAGGTTCCTCACAGACATACAGTGCCAGTCCACAGCCCCGGGAAAATCATTGTCAGTAAATCGTGACCTTTTTGCTCTTAATAGTGATTTTCATTATTATAACACTAGAAGAAACAATAGAAGAAAGGGATTGCTTGTAACTAATTCTAGTAGGCTTCATAAGATACATAATAACTTTAAGGGTAAATGTATACACACTCATAATAAAGTCCCAGTCACTGTTCAGGCATTATCTATAAATAAATGTTAATATTTTATTAAAAAATGGCTTTGTAGTAAATCCTACTACTCGACAGCTGAATATCTAAGTGATCCGACAGCCTTGGACTACATTATGATTATTTTGTAGCAATAGGAATGACAGTACAGTTTTATATATTTCATTAAAAATACCGCAAAAAAAAAGAATGCTGGGAGAGTTACTTGCGCCGCTTCTCTATTAGAACATCATTTGATTCTGAAGCGTTAGTAGTGTCTAGTTTATTAGAAATGACATAAATAAGAATTGTAAAGCAATCAATTTGGAGAAAATATATGCCTTTTATGCCTTTTGTACTTGTATTGAAAATCAGTATAATATTTTTGATACAACAAGCAAACCCTTAACGTTGTATTTATATAATATTTTTTGTACTACGAGTTATTGTTTGAGAACCGCGTGGTAATGAAGGTGCATTCATTTTCGCGTGCGTCGTTAGTGTTATGTTAACAAACGGAATATATTTTTTGTAATAATTAAATCAGCATTACTTGAACATTAAAATGAACAAAACATTAAAGTATTACGTCTGTTTGTTGAACTCAACCTTTTTAACTCAAAGTAACATACAACTTTGATAGGTTTATGTTTATCACTGTTATTTGTTGATATAAAAAGGCGAGACATAAAAGGCATTTATTTTCTCAAAATTTATATTCCTTAAGAATACTTTTTGATGTCATTTCTAATAACTACTAGATACTACTACCGCTTCGGAAACAAATGGCGCTCTGAGAGGGAAGAAGCGGCGCAAGAAACTCTCCCAGCATTCTTTTTTTGCGCTCTTTTCAATAAAAATATACAATATTGTACAATCATTTCTATCGCTATAAAATAATCACAATCTAGTCTCAGGCTGTCCGATCATATAGATATTCAGCAGTTGAGTAATAGCATTTACGACAGAGCCATTTTTTTTTATTTATAGATAATGCCTGAACAGTAGCTGGGACTTTATTATAGAAGTGTACCCTTAAAGTAATGTATCTGTAGTGTACCCTTAATGTATCTTATGAAGCCTACTAGAATTAGTTACAAGCAATCCCTTATTTCTAGTGTTATAATAATGAAAATCACTAATATGAGCAAAAAGGCGACGATTTTTGTGAACGTATTTTAATTTTCATAAATGTACTGACAATGAACTGTCGTAATATTTATTTCTTTAAAATTTTCTTTGAGAGACTGTCTATAGCCAAGCTGATATATAGCACGAATAGCTAGCTCTCTTTTGCAGAGCAAACACTATATCAATGTCAGCAGCATGACCCCATAGTAAAATACCGTACGTCATGATGCTGTGAAAATAACTGAAGTACACTAATCTAGCGGTCGCAACATTCGTGTATTCTCTAATCTTTCTAACTGCATAGAAAACTCTTATAACAAATACCAATCAAATTTAGTTTATGAAATCATGTTAATATAAGATGGACTTATTGCTGATATAAACCTGTTGTAACTAGGACAGGTTTTTAGATATCTATTTTTATTAGTCGAACGATTTTTGCATATTTTGAAAGGTCAATTATTTGAGTATTCATCCAATGATATTATAGTATGAAAAGAGGATTCACCACCAAAATATCAAAAATATATATTTCATACTTACAAGTGTTTTAATAATAAAAACGAAAAAGGGATTTATGGTCCAAGGTACAACATACCCTATGTACCTGGGCCAGTACTATGGTAGACCTTGGAAATGGGGGTAATTTATAGAAAATATAACTATTGTTAACTAAAACCGTTTTATTTGTATAAATAACATATTTAATATAAAAATTACTCCTAAATTCAGAACAAAATCAAAATGATATGCATAGTTTCTTTGTTCTAATTAGACAAAGCTTTTATATTTTACTAGGAATATTATATAAAGTGAATGTGAAATAATTAAAAAAACATATTCTCGGATTCTCTTGGATACTGACCAAGGTACAATTGATTGGTAGTGACCGAGGTACAACACTACTCCAACTTTAAACTAAACGGTGGATTTCAAATAATGTGGGGTTACTTATCGCGTAACTTTATATGCGTTGGATTTATAATAATAATAAGAATAATATCCAATGATTTTTCTGTTTATTTATTTATACTATTAACATTTACAGAAAGAATCTTAAGCTAACATAGTCGCGCAAAACTGTTTGGACAGTTTGTCTGCAGGATCAAGTCTCTTGTAATACATTGATCATTGATGTTTATAAGAACATTGATGTTATACAAGTATAATAAAACAATATAATAAAAAATCTAATTTTAAGGCAGTGTTCTCAATAAATATTTCTAAAGTTTAGTTTTAAACTTTCTATTACTAGTCTAGTCTAGTTCTAGTCGAATGTCCTCAGGCAAGCTGTTTAATAAATACGGTAGGCGTTATTTCAAAGTTCTTTCACCGTAGTAGTTATTAATTCTTCGAACTTACCAGTGGATATCGACCGAGTATCGTTATTGTGCGTAATTGGAGATTATATTCTTGATTGCCATGATTGTTAATGGCTAATAAGTACTTATGTTTTAAGCTTACTTGCAATACTTTACATATCTTAAATAATTTTCTATAATGATAAACAATTGATAAACTATATTAATCCCAATAAAAGAATGTTTGTGGTTGTTGATTTACCAGCATAAAATCTATGTTGGTTCATGGGGTCCATTATGTGCTTTAAATGCCATAGGATTTTAGGGTACAGTAATTTTTCAAATAATATTGCAGCAATCTTTTTGAAATCATCTTCCCATCGTATCGTTTGTCTCCCTCTACTTATTTTTCCATATTTTGCATACCACTCTATAATGTCTTTTGTCCATTTATGCAACGCCATTTTAATAGTTTTGTATGCGTGACTAGCTACGTCTTACACTCGCGATGTGTACGACACTTTGTGTCAGTGTGTGTGCATTGCTCAAAATTGAGGTTGACTCTAAACTCAATTTTTTTCAACGTTTTGACAGTTGTCATAGTCTACCTAGACGTATAAATGAAGTCAAAATATTATGAAAACATTAAGTAAGTGAAAAGAGTTCTCTCCGATAGATAATGCCAATTTCACCAAAAAATATACTGGAAACGCCAGCGGACTGCATCTCTCCCGTTCTAACGTTTGGGGAACGCTGAAATAGCACTACGATCACTAAATGCCTACAACTCGTATAATTGTTCGGAATGCAAATTAAATAATTCAAATTATACCTTATTGTGTTAACATAAGATCCAATTGACAAATGCAATGTAGGTATTCAGAACGCTCCGAGAATAAATTTTTTGGCACCATTTGGCACTTTAAGTCATTACAACTGAATACAAACTAATATTGCACGATAGTTTCATTAATTAATCAAGTATTTCACAATTTCAAATAAGTTTTTAAATAAAATTAAATAATAATGTCCCAAATTAAAATAATAAAACAATAGGTATACATTTTATCAGAGATCACCCACCGCATACTATCGCCGCGTACTATCACAGCATACTATCACCGCATACTATCGCCTCATACTATCGCCGCATACTATCACCTCATTTTATCACCGCATACAATCGCCTCATAGTATCACCGCATACTATCGCCTCATATTATCGCCTCATACTATCGCCTCATTTTATCGCCTCATACTATCACCGCATACAATCGTCAGATACTATCACCGCATACTATCGTCAGATACTATCACCGCATACTATCGTCAGATACTATCGCCGCATACTATCACCGCTGGCTTATACTCGCTGTCCTCATGATGACATGCGGATCACCGCGTGAAAGTCGTCCGTGAGCGAGGCAGCTGCACCAGCGAGCACTTACCGCATCGATGCAGCACCAGCACCCTGCACCCTGGAAATGTCATTATCTCGGACACGCAGGATACTGGCAGCCCCAACAGCATCATTATCATCATCATCCGGAAGACGTTTACTGCTGGACAAAGGTCTCCCCCAAAGATTTCCACGACGGTCGATCCTGCGTTGCCCTCATCCAACGTATTCCGGCGAACTTGACCAGGTCGTCGTTCCATCTTGTGGGGCCCTGCCAACACTGCGTCTTCCGGTACGTGGTCGCCATTCCAGGACTTTACTACCCCAACGGCCATCTGTCCGTCGAACTATGTGATCTGCCCTCTACCACTTCAGTTTCGTAATAATTTGGGCTATGTCATTGACTTTGGTTCTCCTATATCCTACCGAAGAGCATCACTGAACCACAAAGATGCTCGAGTACCAGGACGCCTTTAAAATATCGCGCAATCGTAATTACGTGAAACTGCCAGGCGCACCACTGTAAACATCACCGGCGGAACATGTCCTACCATAGCAAGCTCATATTTACACTTTTATATTTTGGAGATGAGAACTTCATCTTGTCAGTGTCATACTTCCACGCTATGTTCCGCCACATATGTCTCACACATTGGGGTTAATGTACGAACAGCTACCACCACAAAATAAGAAACTTTAACTTTTCCTTTGTCCTAAGTGCTTGAAATTCACCATATATAAAGTTTGATCGCTACCGTTTATTTGTACTCCTATTTCTGTTGTCTTTTTTAAGATCGTGTTATGATTCATGGGGCACACCAAAAGCACAGTATACATATGTACAAAGGGTTTGCACTTTTAGCAAATCGGAACTTTTTGAAATTCCAATGTTATATTTCTTGAAACGTTGCAACTTTCTTAGTAATAAAAAAAACAATTGGCGGGAAATCATTTGTGAATTGTTTTTTATCACACATCAAAGTTCTACGTACGCAACGAAAATGGAATTAAGTCGAAAAGATTAAAGAGCGATTATTTTTATGATTTTAAAAGTTCTCTCTCCGCAAGACTGTGCCGCTCGTCTTCAAAATGCTTTTGGGAGAAAAGTACCTTGCTTGAGCACCGTGAGGCGATGGTTTGCCGAATTTGAGAGAGGTCAGGTTTCTTTAAATGACGAATTTCGTGAAGGGCGGCCTTCAACCGCCGTCAACGAAAATAATGTGGCTACTGTTAAGCGGCTAATTGAAGAAAACCCGACACATAGCCCCGACCTAGCACCCTGTTATTTCTGTATTTTCCCTATCTTCAATTCCAAACTTGCTTATTATTTTTTAAAACCCTTTACTTTCACGGATGAAGTCGCGGGCTTCAATATAGTAAACGGTTAATGTAATTTAACTATCTCAATGAATTAATTAATTTAGTAATCTAGTATAGCCTTTAAAATATAATTTTAATTATGAATAACTTTATCAACTTTGACTCTTGTATCCTTTTATTTA
Organism: Leptidea juvernica; assembly: GCA_949711755.1. NCBI lineage: Eukaryota > Metazoa > Arthropoda > Insecta > Lepidoptera > Pieridae > Leptidea > Leptidea juvernica. The sequence continues at coordinate 15,485,840 of CATIXQ010000009.1, read as the reverse complement.
ATTTGTTAATCCTGGATATAAAGAAATTTTGTGTGTATTTCTACCAACTTAAAAGTAAGAGTAAGTAACTCCTTAACATCTGTTTTTAAGGTATAACATAGGGAATTAAGTCAAACAGCCATTCATTCATTCTTTCCTTTCTTTTCTTTTTTTTTGAAGGTGTAAAAAGTAAATTTATTGAAGTAGGCGTTACTTTGCGGAAATCCATAATTATATAAATTATTTGAGTTTTCTTTAGTGTTAATTCCGCCAATATTTGCCTTTAAACAATTAACACTAAAGAAAACTCAAATCATTTATATATGGTGTAAAAAGTTTCAGTAATCATCAATCACACTTAATTTAATACTTACGTCACTTACGTTAAATAAAAGAGTTATTTTAAGATTTCCACACGCTTTCCTTATATATCTATTTGTAGGAATGCAAATTAACTTAATCTGTTAATAGAGACAAATTGATATTTGTGTTACAAAAACTAATGAAAATATACATTTAATTGAAGTAGGCGTTACTTTGCGGATATCCATAATTATCCTCAGTTAGACTCGTGCCAGATTTTGGCGACTCAACATATCCTGAGGATGCCTCGTGTAGAGGCGAAACACGTGTCGAATTGTTTAAAGACATGTATAGGCGGAATTAACACTAAAGAAAACTCAAATCATTTGGAGAATATACATGTCGAACTCTTGATCGAAGGGTCTGTACAAATTATCAAAGTTTTAGTGTGTTTTCATCAATCAATATCCTTAATTTCCTCTATCAATAGAGGCTATTATCCTCCGGGTGGATGCTAGATTCTTGCTTTTGATCTTAGATAATTTTATAATATCTCTAGATAGAGTCTCTTGCTGCTAGACAGCCGATGAAAACAGGTCAAGTTTTACCAGTGGGCGGCTCCTTTGCACAGGATGCCGGCTAGATAATGGGTACCACAACGGCGCCTATTTCTGCCATGAAGCAGTAATGTGTACATATTACTGGGTCTCGGTCTGAAGTAGCTAAAGTGGGGTGAAAAAGGGGATGAAAGTTCTATAGGTATAGCTATAGGTGGTAGCTTATAAAGTAATTATTTGCAAAGTGAGTACATTGAAAAATAAAATTCTGCCCAAAGTAACTATTCCACGCGTACGAAGTCGTGGGTAAGAGCTAGTCTACCATATTTTTTATTAAAAAAAGGCAAGTAAATTTTTATCACAAAGAAAAGGACAAACGAGCATACACGTCACCTGATGTTAAGTGATCACCGCAGTATCCTATTGTAACACCAGAGGAATCAAGTAGCGTTGCCGACCTTATAAAAAATAAAAAAAACACAACCGACTTCAAAAACACTTCCAAAACAATAGATATAATATGCACTAAAAGTATAAAAATAATTGCGTATTTTTATACAATCTCACTAATTAATCTAATTCTAGTTACGATTATTGTTATTTTTGGAATCAAGCACATCTCACCTATAACTATGTATGTAGTTACAAACCTACCTTGGCTGATACCAACTCCAAACATAACAAGGTTTCAATTTAAAAAAATGTACAAAGGTAAATTTCGACACTATATACAAGACTATAGTAGCTCAGATGGGACATTGGGTGATCCGGAAAGCAGAAGACCCGGTTCGAATCCAGATGTCCTATTAGTTTTTTTTTTAAATTCAAGTTTGTACATTCTTAAAAATCCGAGCAAGGCTCGGTTGTCCGGATATTCCTTATATAAAACAAAGTTCTCCGCCGCGTCTGTCTGTTTTCATGCTGATTTCACCGATTAATAGCGTGGTTCGCGAGGAAGGTTTTAGTATATAATTTGATAAGTTTCTGTATACATTTACGATAGTTGTTGGTGATGTCGGAAAAAAATAAGGCGTCTGGGAGCTTTCAAAGAAAACGCTGTCTAAGCCCTTTGATATATAACAATATAATGTAGGGCGGAATTGTGTATCTTATATAGATCTACACAAAAGTCCGCTATGGTATATATCTATCTCTTAAGGATAACATACTATATCCATTTTGATACTTGCTTTAAAAAAATTGCAATTATGAAGCGGTAATGTAAAAGCTCTCTACACAAATACGATATTAATCCGTATCATTTTAAATAAGTAAGATATTTTACAATATCTTGAAGCGATTCGACCCGCTCTCTTCCCCCTCATTATGATTAATGATTAATGACATCAATTAAATTAAATAATGCATAAGTTGTTGACGTCATAACACACAATTTAATGACAAAATATGATATTCGAATAATTTAAAATATCCAATAAGTTTGTAAAGTAGGTTCAATATACCTTACAGTACTTATCAGGCTCCTTTGCACAGGATGCCAGCTAGATTATGGGTACCACAACGGCCGTATACTGAGCGGCACTGCATTGTAATGGGCAGGGCGTATCAATTACCATCAGCTTAACGTCCTGTTCGTCTCGTCCCTTATTGCCATAAAAAAAATGTTACCTCCGTTAGCGACTATTAAGTAGGTAACCTTGTCTACTGAACAAAAAAGAAACATACTTTTTGAATAGTTACTTTTGCATTTATTTTATCTTTTTAGGAGATATCTGTTATGATACAGTGCATATCCCTTCTCATTGTGGACAGTCTCTTTAATTGTAATGCCCTGTGAAAAGTTCACAATCTCCTAATTTATCCCCCATGTTGGACAAAGTTTCAAAATTCTTTCTCATCAAGTGCCTATACAAAGTACCATGGTTTTATCTTCGATAATGACGAATTTCCATACAAACTGCCATCCCTCCATTTATATTTTTGCTATAAAAGGTAGCCTATGTCCTTTTTAGAGCTCTAGTCTATCTCTGTTCTAAATTTTATAAAAATCGGTTCGGTGGATCAGACGTGAAAGCGTAACAATCAAACTTGCATTCATATTTATAATATTAGTAAGGATATTGTTGTTATGTACACATATAAACAAGTTATAAGTATTGAAGTTAACCTTTTAAATTAAGTTGAAAAGAGATAAGTGAAGTAAACACTACCTCATTCGGGGGTTTACCCACCCGCCGATGAAATAAAGTAAAATGATCTGTGGATTCAGATGCAAAATTGTTATATACAATTGGTAACTCTGCTTGTTATAGGCACTTCGACCAGAGATTGATCCATCGCGACCGCCCTCTCAATATCATTATTAAGTGCCGTTGCTTTTAGAAAGTTCCAGATTTGCATCTGTTCTTACTGGGTGAACTGATGCCGCCTTAAGTGGAAGCTTCGTTTGCGCATTATCGATCCAAACATTTATATGATTCATTTCATTATTAAACTTCAATAAACCTGCAAAATAGCTGCATGAAAACTGCTGCCATTAAATTTCAAATATTTAAATAATTTAACAGAATACGATTATTTTGCAGTGTGCGTGCAGTTGTAGTGTATTTTTATTAGTGGAATTGCATTTCATGCACCACAACGGGCCTGCTTACGTCGTTAAATTCCTGTATCTACTAGCTGGGTCAGAGGGCATCCACAGTGCATCTCCATCGCGATCGGTCTTGAGCATCTCTCTTAATTTCACTCCAGGTTTTCCGATGTCCTTCGCTTCGTCAATGATAGTCCACCGCCAGATTTGTTTTGGACGGCCATCTTCCTTGAGGGTTCCAATCTAGGGCTTGACGCGGTCTATGGTTGGGATCCCTCCGGAGTGTGTGGCCTATCCAGCTCCATTTGCGGCGTTTTATTTGTTGGTCTATTGGGACTTCATGACAGCGTTGTCAAAGATGATCGATGGCAATTTTGTCGGGCCAGTGAATACCGAGGATATTTCGATGGCATCGGTTAACGAAACGATCTGACACGCAGCTCCCGAGATAAGAAAATTTGTTTTTTGATTTTTTTGATAATTTGACGCGTTCCACTACCTCAGTGCCTAAATATTAAGCTTAAGTCTCGCCTTCGCTGCTTCCTCGCACAGGTCGCTCAATTTGGACTGCATATCTGCGCGTGTGTGGCTTAAGAGGCATATATCATCGGCATAATCCAAATCCTCTACAGTATTTGTTATGCCCCATTCTATACCGCGGCGCTTGTTGTGCGTTACTTTTTTTACAATTCCATCAAGAGCGACAAGCAAAAGAAGAGGTGATAGAAGGCACCCTTGTCGTAGACCCGCATGTACTACTATTTCATCCGAGATGAGCCCATTATGTGTAGTGACACATAATGGGCTCATCTCTGTAAAGTGTTACAAGCATAGTTCTTGTATAGAGCTTTAGTGATATTTATTATTTTCTCGGGGACGCCAATTTCTCGTAGTCGTAGACCATACAACGGTCCACTTCAATGTGTCAAAGGCTTTTTCAAAATCCACGAATGTAAGGTGCATTTCTCTATGCCATTCTGATGCCTGTTCTAGTATGATACGTAAAGTGCTTATGTGGTCCGTACACGATCGATTGGGGCGGGAACCTGCTTGCTCACTACGGATGAGGGAGTGGATGACCGTCGAAAGCCTATCCATGATAACTATACATAGCACCTTGGAGGGTATTGATAGTAAAGTGATGCCTCTCCAGTTGTTGCATTGGCTGAGATCTCCCTTGTTTGCAACGGTGATAAGAATACCTTTACTCCAATCATCTGGTATTTCTTCGTGTCGCCAGATGCGCTGGAGCAGGGGCGTCAACGCGTTTGCGTTTGATACCATGTCCACCTTAAGCATTTAGGCGGTGATGAGATCAGCTCCTGGCGCTTTGCCATTTTTAAGTGTGCGGGTGGCGTGCAATACTTCATCACCAGTCGGAGGTGAACAGTCAATGTTAATAGTGCTTGAGGTCAAAGTATATGTTGGCGTGATGTTGTTAGCGGTGTCAACGGGGATGGGGAAGAGTTCCTCAAAGTGCCCATGCCAGCGTTGTAGCGGCCACGGCCTTTCACAACCAACATTGTCTGCACCCACCTTTGCGTTTAAATCTCCCATTACGATGACTATGTCTTGTCGCTATAGAAATCGTCCTTGAGCACCTCACTAGCACTATTGGTGGGTGCGTAGCATTGCACAATGCTGACATTTCGGGCTTTGCTGTAAAAACGGGCTGTGATTACTCGATCAGAGATTGGTATCCAGTCTAAGAGGCCTCTTTTCGCCACATCTGAAAGTGAGAAACCCACCCCATGTTCTAGGTTGTCATCTTCGTCCTCCAGAGTAGAGTAGCGTGAGTCCTCGAAACGTTCTCAGTTCACCGAATCCATTTCTGCGAACTTCACTAAGGCCGAGAATTTGCAGTTTGTATCTTAGCATTTCTGCTTCTGCTTGGGCTAGTCGACTATCGTCACTTAGCGTTCGCACAATCCAGCAAGCAATTCGTGTCCCTGTTTTCATGCCAAAGATCGTCGGCTTAAAATCGGTCCGGTTTTGCATTTCTGTTGCGAAAATCCTTTTAATTTCGAATAAGCGAGTGATTAGCCCACTATACCCTAACCGAGTGGTGGGGATGCCACCTCGGAGGTAACGGGCAGGCTTGGTTTTGTTCGGGTATCGTCCCTAGTGAGTGGTTTCTGTTTTGAGGTGCAGAATATTAGCCTTTTGCCCTGTATCCTCTGCTCAGCTGCATCACAAAGTTGGTGATTGCGCAACGGCGCGTTTGCAGAAGTCTCCAGGGGGACGATCGGGGACGTGGATTACTCGGACTGGTTAGGGCTCTACTTTGTTAGTGTTTCGCTACTAACGTGGTAGATGGCTTCTTGGCATTTTGTAGGTAATGCTATACTCACTTTGAGCGATCCCCACCAAGACCATACCCTAACTTCCCCTCCAATATACTATCTACAGTTACAGATAGATTACTACCTTCACCTGTCAGTAATACGCTATCTTTCTTCTGAAGCTGAATATTCCCGATAAGTGATCCTTATCGCCAGTTCACTGTAGATAAGCTTTCTGTCTGAGTCCTCCGATGCTGTGATGACAACGAAACGTCTCTACTAAACGTCTTACTCTCGTAAAATTATATCATATCTTACCGTTTAGAGGTTCTTTTTATGTATGGATTGGTTGTCAGTAGATTTGTTCAATCGGAATCTATATATGATCTCGTAATCGTCATATTTTTATATGTAGGTAATTTACACGCTACTCGTAATTTTTACAGAATTCATTGTCTTCATTAGATTCCCAAAAGTTCACAATCACTTGAACTTCAACTTGAACTTGAGTCCGACGATGCAAAGAACAAACCATTAACTAAGTTTTGAATACTTAGGCATAAACAAAAAGGATTTTGCATATTTTTAATATCTATTATACAATATATTAATATTTTACTAGGCAAAGAATAATGATCCGTCTAATAATCCCCCGAAAACGTGGGTTTGACAAATAAATCACTAGATTTAGATATCTAGTTAAATCTGGCGTAACATAATGTATACGCGCGCTGTTAGTCTAAGCCGGCTGCACATGCCTCGGGCATCCAATGCGTCCGGTGAAAGAACAACAGCTTACATAGTACCTAGACTGATTAATAAACTGCCACGTGACTCGTTGACTGAGACAAATTTAAAACAGAATTTAAAAAAATACTTTTTAAGACTTGACTGACCACCGATCAACTTATCGTGCTTAACTATTAATTGTATCAAGTACTTTTACTTTTATTTGTAAAATTATAATGTATAGCTAAGATTCTAAAGATTTTGAACTATTTTTTCTTTTATTAATTTAACTCTGTTGGTGTAGACCTAATTTAGCAATTGTACAAACCTCAGTGGTTTTTATTGCTTTGAAACCGCAAAATAAAATTTCTTTTTTATTAATAAATATATAAAAAAACAAAAAATAAAATGTGAAACTGTAATGTATGATTGTACCATCGTAACATACCACGTTTATACGCAAATAAAGAATTTGAATGATTGATTGCACTTGCCATACAATCTTCTATCCCTGGTAAGCTTCCGTCCTTCCATTGACAGACAGCGTGTACGAATAAGATTATTGGGACAGAAAAGAAAAGATAAGATTTTTTATCTCAAGTAGGCTACAACTTTAGATAGATTGAATAATGGGAACGGCCGTAAGTGAAATACCGATATGTCAAAATTTGATGTTTTTGACGGGCGCAGCGTTGCAGATTTATTGGAATAGCTCTCTCTGCTGATATTTGAAGGTCAAGGACCACACGTCACCTCAGGGACAAAATACTATTAAAATGAATTCAAAACACATTTGAGGAAAACCGCAATACACCATTTTTTGCATATAATGGTTTCATTGTATTTAATTTACTCAAATTATAAATAATTGCAAGAACCTTTTTGTTATTTTGTTGGAATTCCTATTACATTTCCTGTTCACTGGCTATCATCAGCAAGCTGAGCTGCTCCTGAGTAAGCAGTGACTCCTACCAATCCTTACAGGTATCCTGGCTGCTCATTGCAAGCAGAATGGGCACCGCGATCAGCGTAGTTAGTTACTTAGTTCCTGAGCACATCAGTGTGTAATAATCACAAATTACTTTAATATTAGTATTATACTAGCTGACCCGGCAAACGTTGTTTTGCCATATAAAATATGATTCACGCGATAGTTTTATAGGTAATAAAATATTGCCTATATTATAGCCTGCCATCATTTTGTTCTATTGTCAATAGTTTTTGCAGCGCACGCAAAAATAGGTTTTCGATTTTACACCTTGTGTTACAAAATAGCAATTTTATTACGGATCCCTAATTTTGAAAAAAAAACATAGCCTATAGCCTTCCTCGATAAATGGACTACCCAACACTGAAAGAATCATTCAAATCGGACCAGTAGTACTAGAGATTAGCGCGTTCAAACAAACAAACAAACACTGCAGCTTTATAATATTAGGATAGATTATTATTTAGTTACTGTCGCATTAACAATTATAACTCGTATAAGTAATTTAACTTAGATTTAAATATTTTTTACAATTTTTGACAAGTCCAAGTGTATTTTTTTTTCAACGAAAATAAGGGACGAGACAATCAGGACGTTGAGCTGATGGTAATTCATACGCTAGCCAATTACAATGCAGTGCAACTGGGGATTCTTGAAAAACCCAAAAATTCTGAGCGGCACTACAATAAATTGCGCTCGTCACCTTGAGACATAAGATGTTAAGTCACATTTGCCCAGTAATTTAACTTGCTATGGCGCCCTTCAGACTGGAACACAGTAATGTTTACACATTACTGCTTCACGGCAGAAAAAGACGCCGTTGTGGTACCCATAATCTAGCTGGCATCCTTTGCAAAGAAGCCTCCCACTACCCTAGTTACCCAAGTGCTGAATAAATACTATTGTTTCATTTGTTTGGGTGAAATATGAATGAATAGTAACGATTCGTCGCATGAACTATTTATAGAAGCCCATGTGAATAATGCATAGATTAAAAGTTAATTAACTGTTTAAAATAATGCCTCCAAAACTAGTCAGCAAAGTTTGCGAGCCCTACTAAACCAACGTTTTTTTACCGCTAGTTAATATTGGCTATGATTTAAAGCAGCAGTTTCATATAATAGTAATTTTAGTATGATAAAAATTACAAAATGTATGTTTATTAACCAGTTTGGCAGTTAAAACCTAGTAGTAAAAGAAATTAGACAAAAAATAACTGACTTCAAAAACACTATTCCAAAATAAATAACAAATAGATATAGTATGTACTAAAAAGTATAAAAATAATTTGGTATTTTTTATATCTAATTCTAGATACGATTATTGTTATTTTAGGAGTTCATGTCGGCCCCGCTCTAGCCTCTCGCCTCCTCACGTCGCGTGTGCTTCTCAACTTTGAGATACCAATGAATTGAGAACCTCCTCCTTTTTTGAAGTAGGTTATTAAACAAAAAATAAGACATAAATTATTTTTCTCATAATGTAATATTATACAGTATATTATGATCAAACAAATCTTATAATTATATTAACAATACTACTATACAATTCAAACTATCTTTACGTGGAAGCGTACCAAGAATTCTGGCAGCATTTCCGCGTTGGATAGCTAGGCTGATCCGTTGGCCGAAATAGCTGCCAGCGCTTGGATTTCCAATAGCCTTATTGAGACGCGATAGTATTTTGAACATTCTCCGCGCCTCTGGGCCCCACGGGACAAGTGTCTCGACACCAAACGACACAAAGATGTATGACTAACTGAGTCATAAATAATAATGAAATGGGTCATGGAATAAATATAGAGTAGTAAAATAACTAATTGGGTAGTTACGCGTGGGCAGTTAACAAATCGGAATTAGTTTGTAGGAAATCTTATTCTTGGCAGATCTATAAGAAATGATGTGGTAAAATATATTCCTCGTATATTCAGCTTGAAACGTGAAAATGAAAATTATTTAAGTATGTCTTATGATTTACCTGGGTATGCTACCGCGGCACGCTACACCCGGCTTGTACGTTGTGATTAACAGTCTAAATTTGTTTTTGGGACCTACTAGCACACAACTAGTGAACAAGGGCCGAATAGGCGATTCTGGCACTCGGCGGTTGCTGCTGCGGCTCGCTACGAATTCAAGATGTTAACACAGCCGCCAAACCCTGTGATTGGTCGCTTTCGTAAGGAATCACAGGAGCGTTGCCGGCCTTTAAGTAAGGTGTATGCGCTTTTTTTGAAGGTACCCATGCCGTATTGTACCGTAAACACTGCAGAAGGAAGCTCATTCAACGGCTTTAGCAATGGCGATAATACGTGGAAGAAAGTTCCTTGAGAACGGCTCTGTGGACGATCGCCATACATCCGATATATCCTAGTGTGTGGCGAGTCGTGCGAAGGTGGAATTCGTCGGCAGAAATCAGGTGTAACAGCTCTCCAGAACACTCCCCGTGATAAATGCGGTAGAAGACACACAATGACGCAACGTCTCTACGCAACGCCAAGTGATCATGCCGTTCACAGAGCACTGGGTCCCCGACAATTGCAGCTGCTCTGCGTTGCACGCGATCAAAATGATACTGGGTTGCGCCAGACCAGAGATGACAGCAATTCTTCATATGTGGCCGGAACTGCACTTTGAAGAGCGCCAGAATGTGGGCCGGCTTGAAGTATGAAGTAAGTTCTTCGATGCCAATTTGGCTTTGCCCTCCAGGTGACTTGGCAATCACTCGAGATTTCGAAACCCAGTATTCCGATACTAGGCGAGGCTTAAGAGAGATGTTATCGAAGAGCGGTGACAAATTGGGTTTTTTATTGGTAAACACGCAAACGTGAGTCTTCTGGGGGTTACTTCGGACAAGGTTCAATTTACCCCATTCTGCGACTTCTACTACTTCTTCTTCACACGGGCGGTTTTAGGCATTTCGACGTCATATGCGCCTATTTTGCGTCCCATTCTGCGATCTTGTAAAGAGTAACTGTCAATGTTTTACTAACGCACTAATTCACCAACCGCTGATAAACAAAATATGTGTAAATAATATTATATTGTATAGTAATAGCCTTAATAACAGTTTAAAAAAATATGTTTCCGTTAATATTGCTTACATCCTGTGGAGGAGTGCGTTGCGCCAGAAGGGATGAAGACAACCTGGCGAGACTGATGGTAACAGGGAAGATGGAGGGAAGAAGACCAAGAGGAAGGAGCCCCATGCGATGGACCGATCAGATTCGCACTGCCCTTGAAACCACTGTCGACGACGCTGTACACTCTGCTTCCGACAGGGGCAGATGGCGGCAAATAATACGCAAAAAAGTACTCTGTCGAGATGATCACGACCCTCAGCATTGAGGAAACCGACGCGAGGAGGAGGAGGTGAATATTGCTTATGTCCTGTGGAGGCGTGCGTTATTTACACTTATTGACTTTTGTCTTACAATATTATATCCTTCATAAAGCGAAGAAGCAATGAATTTCACATAAGTTCTGTTACATAATCATTTAATTATAGAATTCGCAAGTCCTAGCTCAAGTTGGTCTGTTCGTAGGTACCATATCGTATCTCCCATGATACGGCGGGGGTGATGGCTCCACGACATGCGTAGAACGCTCGTACTATTCGAGCACTACGTCTGATCGGCGACTTGCTTACTCAGTGTGACATTGATTTATTTGCTGACAAATTTCAAGCGATTGTTAATGACATGCATATTATGTTAGATGGTACTTGAATTATTTATTAATGTTAAGGCGCGGTCATACCTCAATATCCACAAAAATTGGTTTCTTAGGGAGTCGATTACAACATAACGCAATGAAAATATTCCGACGCAAAAGATACAGTGCACAAAGAAGGATCTAAGGAAAATGTTTAACCGAATAGAATATTTTATATAATTTAAAATATCCAATAAAAAATTTGGAAGTTGTTTCTCAAATATAAATTTTGGAGTCAAAAATCTCCAAATTGTCAGCGATAACAACATTCTTTTTTTAAAGAATTGAATAGAATTAGTACTTTTCTAAAACTTAAACCGAACAATTTTTCAATTTTATATGTAAATTTTGAATAAACAAAAGAAAATCAGTAAAATAAATGCCCATTTGCAGCTTAGCCACATGATCAACACAAATATTATAGGGTTGGTTGTAGCGTTTACAATCCTAGTCAGTCCGCGCCTTAATAACGTTTTATTTATTTTTCATTCTTAACTTAAAACTTTGGGCTTATTTTATTTGATTATTTGGCGCCATGGATATTATTTGATTTTATATAACTTGAATTTTTTTGTATTTTCATTACTTTTTATCTTTAATTTAAAATCTAATTTTGTTATTTTAATTGTATTTCTGGGACTAGCTTGTAAGCGCTTTGAGTGAAACTGCAAGTGTACAACTTTATGTAATAAATTAATACCAAGAATAAATATCCATTTGTTATGACTGATACTCGGCTAAGATGAGTTAGTAAGTCTTGATTTAGGAATATCCCAGAAAATTTACATAATACAAAAAACGTAAATGATAATTTAAATGAGCTTAGTACAAAACACACCGTGGGAGTGAAGTGATTGTCCTCTCGCCGTAACTTATAACAGACAATGCATGATATTTTGGTTGTACCTCCCTCCTATTACAACTACAATTAGAATGTTAAAAATAAAAAATGTTGTGTACAGATGCAACCTGGCTTGTTCCGTTAGACGCTCTTTTGAGCTTACCAGAGCTTTTCACAGGATGCCGGCTAAATTATGGGTACCACAACGGCGCCTATTTCTTCCAAACATTTCTTTTAACTGCCTGTAAACTGTGTTTCGGTCTGAAGGGCGCCGTAGCTAGTGAAATTACTGGGCAAATGAAACTTCACAAATTATATCACAAGGTGACGAGCGCAATTGTAGTTGAGCTCAGAATTTTTGGGCTTTTCAAGAATCCTGAGCGACACTGCATTGTAATGGGCAGTGCGTATTAATTACCATCAGCTGAACGCCTTCCTCGTCTCGTTCCGTATTTTCATAAAAAAAGCTAAAATATGCTATAATATTACAGCATGTCCAGTACTAACTCCATTTAACCTTTTTTCAAACTCTTCTTTAGCCTTTAGAGACGACGGTAAATCAATTTTCCAATCCCAAACATGGCTGTATAAAATTCTCGTTTTATTCCATCTCTGCTTATCAATAATTTAATGAATCGCAAATCTTCTGATTATTACTTGCAGGAGGAGTACCTTCAAAAAAAGAGCGCACCTTCCTTAAAAGCCGGCAACTCTCCTGTGATTCCTCTGGTGTTGGAAGAGAATGTGGATGGCGGTGATCACTTAACACCATGTGAACCGTACGCTCGTTTGGCCTCCTTTTCCATTAAAAAAAATTATAAGCTTATTTGAAGAGTCCCTTGAATTTGGTTTCAAGTTTTGAGTTACAGGTTGCGAGGGGATTTTAAAAATCCATGACAGCTATAGTGCGATTCAATACTGTTAGGCGATGCTATATCATATACGTATATATTCCACCTTCGCACGACACACCACAAGTTAGGATATCATCCCCACCATCTGGTTGTGTGGCGGTCCTCCACAGTGCGGTTTTCAAGGAGCTTTCTTCGTCGTACTACGAAGCTGTGGAATGAGCTTCCTTGTGCGGTGTTTCCGGGACGATACGACATGGGTACCTTCAAAAAAAAGCGCGTACACCTTCCTTAAAGGCCGGCAACGCTCTTGTGATTCCTCTGGTGTTGCAAGAGAATGTGGGCGGCGGTGATCACTTAACACCATACGCTCGTTTGTCCTCCTATTCCATAAAAAAAAGTATAACCAGAATTAACTTTGTAGATATTCTTTACATTACGGAGGTAGCTATTGTGTAAAATACCGGACAATAGAGATTACAGGTGATATGTCACCTTTTATATGTAAAAGAAAGAGAGCCTACGTCTGTGTGTTTCTTAAGGCTGGTGACCAAGCCAACGGCCTTGAGGAATCGAGCGGAGCTAGGTTACCTCTCCCGTACAAGATCGCCATAGTTTTAATTCAGAATTAGAAGCATTTTCAACTTTTTACAAACATAATACAATTCTATTCTTAAATAATATACTATACATTCTTTACAAAGCTAACAAAACTATGTCACGTTAAATTGTATTGGTGTACAATATATAAATTTAATTTTTATCTAGATTGAATGATAAGCATTTAACTGTTTTTTTCGCACTATCTATAAAAAATTTAAATGTAATGAAAAACCGTGTGGTGTCGTAGGACACCGGATAGGAACGAAGTTCCTTATTATAAAAGTATTATGTTTAAGCTCTATTCGAGGAATAAAGAAATTACACAAATAAAATTTTAAAAACTAAATTTTATGAATTTTCCATTGAATTGCTCCAAATGCTATACTTTCACCACAAAACTTGTCTAAAAACATCATGTTTGCGTGTTTTCTGCTTACTCTTCGCCTTAAGGAACTGCGTTCCAAAAATGAATTTTCTTTTTATATTCTGTAGATAGATAAATATTTTTGTACGAATAAGGGCTTTATATAAACCGTCGCCAAATGGTTTCAACTATGCGCTATTTTGGCGATTTCTTGGAATAACAGCCTTAATTATTATGTTTATTAAAATGAGTGTCTTAATGACGAAAATTATGTATTTAGAATTGTCACTTACTAATCTAACCTTGCCTTAATTACGTTATCGTTACAAGGAAACCATATTTTTACTACTCGGAACTTATAACTGCAGTGTGCATATTATATATCATATATAATATCATTTTAACATATAGCGCTTTTTTTAATACTTTTTTAATAGTATTTTATGCAACAATAGTATAAGAATGGTAAAAAACGTGAGTAGTGTGGGTTGGATCGCAATAAATGACGTCACGAGCGGTTTTTGGCCCAGTAATACAACGTGTCGCATACAATATGTTTTACTAGGTAATTTAAACAAAAAACAACCACTAGTTGACATTGAAATGGGCGGGTTGTATACATACATAAGTCTGGTGACAGGTTTTATTTTTAATTTAAGGAATCGCAAAAGTCCACTCATACCGCCAACGCGAGTGAAAATTACAGAATATACCTGCCAGCACTTGGCAGATTATATTAAAAAGTTTTTCTTAAGTTGACATTAAAATGTTTTCTCTAATGATTTTAACATGGAAATATTACCTAATATTTCTATGAGCCTACCATACCTAAACAAGATTTAGATGCTTTTTTAGGCCATAGAGTATAAGACTTTTTTAAAGACTCAATAAAGTATATGTACTAATACACTGTGTAAACCTTCCTATACCCACGTACGGTCTCACAGACCGCAATTTTGAAACCCCGTTTACATAAGTTTACCTTAAAAGTAAAGAATATATTGAAAAAAATAATAGTTCTATTTTTTTTAATAGTATAATAGTAAATATTGTTTTCTTAAGTACTAAAATAAACAGCACTCTAAAAAACAAAAATAAACTTTTACATTTTAAATAACACTCATTATACTAATAATAAAAATCATAGGTTGACTTAGTTATCAGTCTCACCATAACAATCAAGACATACCTTAACAGCACTTGGAACATCCAAGCGAAAGTATTTCTGCAAGTGACACAGCGTGTTTTTGGTTGAACAATATCCAACGACCAATTTTATTATTATTAGATGTCGCTGGACGACCATCTAATTAACAAATTTCAACGAGCCTTAGTCTTATGATTTAAGGCAAGGACATCCTTGCCTTAAATCATAAGACTAAGGCTACGTCGATGAAAATGTGAATCTATCAGTTGTGTGTTTTGCACATAAATATCGTATTTATACCTGTTACGTTGATCAGACTATAAAAAGAAATCCGCCACCTATTTGTGCCTCGAGCTATGTAATAAGTCTCACACATTTTGTCTACAGTATCAACTCCTCCTTTGGTAAAAATCTCTAGAACTTTAACGGTCTTCCACCTCAGCCGAAACTTCGGTCTCGTCTTCTTCATCATCTTCTTGCTCAGTGTGATAAGTTTTTTCTTGTGTCTCAACTGCGTCTTGCACCTCGTTGTCATTTCCATCTTCGTAATCAGTGTCAGAACTGTCTTCTTCCAACAGTGACCGGTTTCGCTCTTCATACATTCTGGCGCAGAATATAATCTGTAAAATAATAAAATTGGTCAAAATATAATATACATACACAATTACATACACAATAAATAAGTAAAAAACACCAAAATAAACAATATAAATAATAATTTAATACTTACCCAAAAAGTATATCTTAATATATATATTTCTTTTGTGCGTCTGTTGCAACTGAACTCCTCCTAAGCAGCTGGTGTTTTTTGTGTGTTCCAGTGAAGTCCATTTATATTTATATATATTTTTCTTTTGTGCGTCTGATATAACTGAACTCCTTCTAAACGGCTTAAACGGCTTAAACGGCTTAAACGATTTAAATGAAACTATCTGTGTGTCTTCAGGTGGATTCGAGAATGGTTTAGATTCACAATTGAACTACCTACTAAATGGCTGGACCGATTTTAATGATTTTTTTGTGTTCCATAGAACTTGAGATTGGTTTAGATTCTCAATTCTGTCCATATATCTTAATATATTTTTATTTTGTGCGTCTGTTGTAACTGAACTCCTCCTTAACGGCTTGAACGATTTTAATGAAACTTTCTGTGTGTCTTCAGGTGGATTCGAGAATGGTTTAGATTCTCAATTCCGTCCATATACATCCAGTAAAGTAAGATGTGGATATCAATCCACATCTTACTTTACTTTCTTTTTGAACATTGTGTTTAATATCTCAAGCCAAGTCTTGCCAACTGCCAAGTTTTGCACAGGGGAATCTTGTGCAATTATTATTATTATTAATATTTTTTTTATTATTTGAAAGCTGGTGCTTCTTTAAGCTGTAATTTGGTCCAGATCTGACAGTGGAATCCATGATAAAATAATAGCAAAGTGGGTGATAAATTTTTGAATAACTCAATAACGTGCCAACCGATTTCGATGATTCTTTTTTTATTGGAAAGGATATACTTCAAAAATAGTTTGGTTTGGTTCTGATCACGGAATCCATGACAAAGTAAAGGAACACTGTCTGTAATCAAATTGCAAAGTACTTACGTTCATAACTGCATTGAAAAAGTTAGTATATTTACACATATTTAGATAAATTGTTAGTTAGTGTACTTCAAATTCACTAAACATCATAAAATAAAAACAATTTTAACATAAAAACAACCGCCTTCAAAAACACTATTCAAAAACAATAGATATAATGTCCACTAAAAAGTATAAAAATAATTGCGTATTTTGATACAATCTAATGAATTAATCTTATTCTAGTTACGATTATTGTAATTTTTGGAGTCATCCAAAATAGGTTTGTTACTACATACATAGTTATAGGTGATATGTGCTTGAGTCATGAGGAGGCGAGAGGCGAGAGCGGGTTGCAGCGGAAGGACACATTTGACATGTCCGGGTCCGGGTTCCGGAGCTTAATACTCCAAAATCCGGAGTTTTCCTTGTTGCCAGATTTCAGAGATGGCAATCCTAGATCATATATCTAATAATATTAAACTTATGCACACAATTACTGAACAGATACTTAATAATTCAAATAGACATAGGAATAAGGTTTTTAACTTTTTTTCGAAAAGTTCCAACAGTCTTCAAGCGGCGAAATGAAATCAAATTAATTCATGTGATACCTGTCTCTGAATACCTGAACTATCTGTCCAGTAACTCTTAAATTCTCATATTTATCATAACAAACACTGAGGACAATCAAATGGCTAGACTGGTTTTCTAAGCGTGTATTGCCTTGTCTGTATGTAACAGTCGGGTCACTTGATTCCAGATGCCATGCCGGACTGCACTGTAAACTTGAATTTCTAGTTTCAAGATCGTCTCTATTAGCTTCGAAGAAACTGGATACTGGTACCGCAATTATTATGACATAATTTTCTTCGGTGATAATGATGTGGTTACGTCGCCGGAGCTATTACTTACTTCGGCATCACTTAGTCACTGCCATAAATCGTGGCTACTTCTAAGTTATGCTTTGATTTTGCTATATTACACGGTAAGAAGAAATAAAAAGCAAAATCTAGTTTAGAACTGCCATTAATTTTAGCAAGAGTCAAAAATGAAAATGGATAGGACACATACTTACGGCCGTTCCCAATATACTATCTCCAGATAGAGAAAAATTACTACCTTCTATTGTCAGTGATTAGCTGTCAATAATCTGAAGCTGTCCCAATATACCCGATAAGTCATTCTTATCGCCTTATATTGGGACGCGTGAATTGCAATTTCCATACAAACTTTATATCGCTGGTAAGCTAAACGTCATCCCATTGACAGACAGCGTGCACGGATAAGGTGAGTTACCGTCGATAAGTTTATTGGGAGAGAAAAGTCAACGATAGGTACGATTTTTATCTCAAGTAAGAGATAGACTGAATATTGGGAACGGCCGTTAGAGACTAAGGGGGAAAAAGAAAGTTTCAGAGAGGATACAACATAAAAAATAAGAAGAGGAAGACAGTTTAAAAGATGGGAGGATGATGTGTGTAGTATAGCTGGCCCCTTGTGGCTACGTATGGCTTGAGATAGAAAAGGAGGGGAGGATGCTAGAGGAGGCATATGTCCAAGGACAAGCTGTATAGTAAACAAACTGGTTGCCAAATTATATTGTAATAATTTGAAACATTGTAATACAGCAATATATATATATTATAATAATTCTTTTTTATCGACATTAGTAAAAATATGTTTCTAAATATTTGCAATCTTTTACTTAATACTCATGACACACGTGTTTATATTTAATAATTTATTAATATTATTATATATTTTTAATTAATTTATCTAAAATCTCCAAATAACCCACTGTTTCATTAAGGCACATTCCATAATCTAATCGTAGAATAATTGCAACCAACTTCTCTGGCGTTTAAATCAAATCAAAGCAAAATCACTTTATTCATATAGGTCAAGGAAAAATATGCATAATTTTAAAATCTTTAAATTTAGACCTAAGTGACTTTCTTCGTCCCATACCATAAATTTACCGAACAGCTCTTTTCTCACAAAAAGCACAGCAGCACAAAAATAGAAACAATATCAGCAGCATTACTCCATAATGTAGGGGGAGTCCGGGAGAGTTTAGCAGGTGGGAGACAATAGCCACTGCTAATAGAATCTCTGTGGTACTGGAT
Organism: Leptidea juvernica; assembly: GCA_949711755.1. Lineage (NCBI taxonomy): Eukaryota > Metazoa > Arthropoda > Insecta > Lepidoptera > Pieridae > Leptidea > Leptidea juvernica. The sequence goes on along the minus strand of CATIXQ010000009.1, from coordinate 15,467,229 downwards.
TTTGCGACGTTACAACACTTCTAAGACTCCTTAGACGCCTCACATCTCGCTAACGGCGTTGCTATTGGCAGTTTGATTTAGGAGTGAGTAGTGACGAAACAATTTCGTGCTCGGTTTGTAGTTTTTTTCAATTTTCGAAATTTGATTTCTGCTGCTTACTGTGAATAGACTCCAACATGTCATTTATATACACCGTAAGTGTAATTATCCTAGTAACATATACGGTAGGCAGCTTTTACTTATGTGTCATAGTTTTTTATAAAAATGTACTAAAGGACAGCTTGGTATGGGATGGGAGACATTACCCTGCCGTCGGGAGGAGACTTGACCCGGTTAACTCTCCCCTTCTCCCGCAATAAGATTTATTTTTATAATATAGTTCTTGGACTTTCAACAACTGCGCACGGAATGATTGGTTCAGAGAATTTAAGACAAGAAACTTTGAACTAAGTTTAAGAACCCCAGAAGCAACCAACTTATCTAGATCAACCAGTTTTAATAGAAAAAAATGTTTCTTATTTCTTCGAAAACTCAAAGAAGTTCAAGTTGTCAAATACGCAAATTTAAATGGAGTAACTTTGCTGCAGCCAACCCCCTGCAGAATTAATTTAAAACCAGTAGATGTTGCCATTTATTCACCTAGCAAGGCTAGATATAATTCAGCCATTAGTAATTGGATGGTTAAAAACCCAGTACGAACTGTTAAGATCTACAATATAACCATTTGTAAGAACAATTATCTCGCAGGCTTTAAGCTGACATCTTTACAGATGAAGGTTTTTATGCTCCATCACTATCAATTTCGACTAAGGAGGATTCGGAGCAAGCAATTGTAATATTCAGACAATCAGCAGAGATAGCTTCTTAAATCTGTAGATTTGGATATCCAGAATAGTCAAATGACAAAGGTAGATTCTGAGTCACGACATATGTTTGCAGTTTTACCACAAATGATTCATCCATTTCCAAAAGCTGCAACTAGAAAAATCTTCGTCCTGGTAGACCTCTCGAAAAAACTAAAACTAGAACTAAAATTAATATACTTAACTAAAAAAAACAGAAAGGTAAACAAAGAAAAAGATAATTTTTGCAATCAAGTGATAGACCCAAGAATGATAATTGCTTTGATACTAAATTGGATAAAGAGCCAGATGTAATTGAATTTGATTCATGTGTTCAGAGTAGAGAAAGTTATGGACATGAGAATTTGTGCTTTTTGTTGCAAATATGTCTATGAAATTTGCGGTGGAGTCTCCAAAGATAAGGAACAGTTTATTTGTCCTAATTGCTCCAATTAAGAAAAGGAGGTGATGTAGATTCAATTTTTGTTTTATTATTTTACCTATTTATAAACCCGGGTAAATGGGGTACTTGGGGGGTAAAGTCTCCCACCCAGGCGGGAGATATTAGCCGAATGTCACTTTGGTATAAATCGTTAATTACTCTTAAACTATTAATGATATGTCAAACTTTATTAAGATAAAATGTAGCTAAATAATGCAGCTTAAGATAAAAAATATGGAAAATAGCGATTTGTAAGTAAAGAAAGAATTATGAGTATTATAGTCGAAGGCGGGGTACTCTCCCGGACTCCCCCTAGGTACCATAATATGACTTCTTAATGCTGTGAAAGTAACTAAAATAAACCAATCTTGCAGTTTCAACGTTCGGGAGGGAACGAATCTTTTTTACTGCGTATGCAGTCTACCTATATGAGGGCCAGCGGTATCAACTATATCTAATTTCTCGATTTTAAGCTGTACACCTATTGGCACTTGATCAACATTAGGTAGGTAGGTGTGAATTGAATGCACAACAATGTACAACTTTAGTTAAGCATTGTTAACACCATCAAAATTTGGTAAACAACGGTATATTTTAAACATGAGTATCATCAGCAAACTGCACAATTCGATATTTAGCCTTAGCGATTTAAAGGGAGATCATTAATACAAATCTCGAATAGAAAAGTTCCTAATATTATCATGTCCGATCGGCTTGATTCTTTGTTTCGTAGAGTTGCGAGTTCGCTCTGCATCTTTTGCCGCATTGATTCTTAACCCTTATGTTTCTAATTTATTAAACAGTATTATTAAATGGCGAACATGGTGAATAGCTCTTGTCATGTCCAAATATATTTCTGTCAATCATTTTTTTTAAATAGTCTTTACTCTCTCGAAAAAATTATAAATTGTTTCATTAATAGACTTATTTTACGTAAAGCCTACTTGCATAATATATTAATACTAGCTGACCCAGCAAACATTGTATTGCCATATAAAGGGGTATAAAAAGTAGATGCAACCGATTCTCAGACCAACCAAATTAATCGTAATACAATTATTGTAAGTATTGATCCATTGCCATCTTGCAACCCTATAGCGGATTTGTGGATGGAACAGAATGATATAAAAATCGCGATAGAAAAATAGGGGTTAATCGTAGAGGGTTGAAAATTTTGGGTTGCATGTATTTTTAATGTTGTATCATAAAAAAATAAAAACAAAAATTACGACCAAAAATCGAAAAAAAATTTTTGGGATGGACATTTAGAGGGATAAAAATAGATAGATGCCGATTCTCAGACCTACTGAATATGCATATAAAATTTGGTAAAAATCAGTAAAGTAACTAACATTGTGACACGTGAATTTTATATATAAGATATATGTACCTCTATGTAGCCGAAATTTACGGCAGAGCGGTAAAAACTATTGTCATTATAATTATTAAAATGCGAATTCCAAAATGGCCGCCATGCAAATTAAAGAATTGTTTCCTTTGCAAAAGTATTTATAAAGTACTTCCATACATACATAGTTACTAGTGTAATATAGTGTACGACGGTGCCGTGCCGATAGGAGGTAGGTGTACCACACTTGAACGTTTGTTTGTATTTGTACGGAGATCAGCCGGCTTCTAGGTCAAAACATGTGGAAAATTTACTTGTTTATCAAACACAGGCCTACTAAGTGACGTAACAGCATAATTCGTTTATCGTCATGCGGTTCTACCGCGTGACCTCATAAGACGTAATCGTAAAAGTTCACAAAGAAAAATATTTTAATAAACATTTTAATATGTTTTGATTCCACAAGGTGACTGCGCAAAGCAAAATGTTTCTCGTAAAAGACGTAATTGTAGAATGCCAGATACTAATATCTTAGATCATTTATACATCTCTATCTATCCTTAGTAGAGGTAGACAAATCTATCCTTTTACGCTTACTAACATTTCAATAACCTATCGACAGATAGCATTAGACTATAACTAATTATGTAACTAGAGTCGCGAGAAAAATTTGGAATCACTTACTTGAAATTGGTTCCGTGGGATTTTGCTTACTAAATAAATTTTTAACTATCATAAAAATGACATCATTTTAAAAGTTCAACTGTCAACTTTAAATTAATACCAAATTCATTTAAATCGAGCCAGTAGTTAAGGAGCTATCCCGGATTAAGTGACGGAGGTAGGAAAACAAGGAAATATGGAAAAATAATGAATGAATAAAACAAAAAAAATTAATAAATAAAATTTTTATTTAGCCTTAAAAGTAAGTGTCGATACATTGTGTTCCCTCCCCTCGCCTTAATAACTGCTCGAAGACGATTCTGCATAGACCTGATCAGCTTCTGAATTGATTCTTGTGGGATACCTTCCCACTCCTCAATCACCGCCGATTTTAGCTCATTCAGACATGAAGGAGCAGGAGTTCTGAAACAAACCTTCCTCTTCAGTTCATCCCACACGAGCTTAATGGGATTCAAGTCTGGTCTTAGCGCTGGCCAGTCCAATGTGGCGATACCGACGAGGTTTTTCGAGGTATTCAGTTGTTACACGGGTAGTGTGACAACGAGCGTTATAGTACATAAGGAGGAAGTCATCACCGATTTATCCGCATAGAGAACGAAATGTTCCAGCAGAATATCGGAAATGTACGGGTCTGAAGTTAGACCGCCTCCTCGTCCCCCGCCAGGCACGAAAACAAGCTCGGTTTTACCGTCGAAGGAAATGTCAGCCCACATCATACAAGAGCCGCCCATACATAAGCCACTGTTTCAGCGAAACATCACTTCATAAATCATCGCAAATCGTAAATAACACATCGCAAATCGTTCCCCAGGCCGCCTGTAGACCGACCTCTTCGGTCGCTACCGTGCAAACACATCCTACTTTCGTCGGAGAACAGGACTTGCCTCCATTACTCAACCTCAAAATCAAGATGGGTGCGAGCAAAGGAAAGGCGTGCTTGTCGGTGATTTGCCGTGAGTTTTGGGCCTGTGGCAGGCCTTTTTGGAGTCAGATTCGCTGGCTTGAGACGTCGTCGACCTGTCCACTCGCTGGCTGCTACTCCACGAAAATCTCGGAGCTCGTGTTGGACGTCGACACCAGCTAAATGCCGATTTTGAGGAGAGGATGACTCGATAAAATGGTCACCCCTCTCCAATATGCAGCGGCACCGTCCAGATCTTGGTCTCGGGATAAAGCCATCAGTCTGCCGAAAGCGCTTTTAAACTTTTGAAACACAGGACTGGTTTACGTGGAGCCGACGAGCGACATCCCGCTGGCTGGGCCCTTCTTGCAATGCTGCAATGTGATGCTTTTGTAGGTGTTGTCTCCATTGTCGAACAAGGTAAAAGGTCAAAAGCAGCGGAGATACGTACCGCTCAACGTGTGAAAGTCGACTGATAAAGAAAATCCGATAACAGGTACTTTTAAAGGGGGTCAATAGGTCGCAATTCGCAACGTATCAAACAATTGAAACACGTCTTTTTCGTTATTCCTTCACTTAATCCGGGATAGTTTCTTAAATACTGGTTTGATTTTAATGAATTTGGTATCAGCTTAAAGTTGAGAGTTAAACCTTTAAGATGATGTCATTTTTATGATAGTTAAAAATTTATTTAGTAAGCAAGATCGCGCGGGACCAATTTTCTTGTGACTTTATATTGGATATAACTATGGATAGATAAGATCTTGTCATTAAACGGTGATAGCAATATATCCGTAACTAGAGATACGTTATTGAAATCGGCCATAAATAGACTATGACAGCTGTGAAATTAGAAGTTAGTTTAGAACTAACCTCTATTATGAGCAATGCACGCACACACAATGTATCATACAAATCGCGAGTGTAAGACGTATCTTGTCACTCACACTAAACTTATATTCCTGGCATGTTTTTATCAGTTGTCCATCAGAAGAGACTCTATCTAGACGTATAAATTATCTAAGACTAACATGATGCGGGTGAATTTTCAAATTTGACGTGATGTCAGGTGGTGGAATTCGGCTGCTAGTAACAACATGAGAAACTCTTCCGAACACTCTCACAATTAACAGAAATAACCAAAATAAATTAAGATTTATTTTTATTTTATGTTTTTATAAGTAAAAACAAAAAATGAAATAATAATTATCAGACGCCCGAAGACCAACATTTGGCGTGCCCAAAGGCAGTACTCTAGAACCACTGCTTTTTCTTATTTACATAAACGACCTTCCTCAAACTAAGGATCCAATAGTCCTATAGTTGAAGACGATAGTACTGCCACATTTATTGACTGCAATCCATTAACATTTGAAAATTATATTAAATTTTTGCTCAACGAATCTAAATAAAATATGCATGATGAAATTTGCTTACAGAAACATACAATTTTATGAATTCAATATAAACTATGAAGGTCAGGCGATTTATTAACAAAAGTCTACAAAATTCTGGGGCATTCATCTTGACCAAAATCTGTGGTGGAGAACACACAGAGATTATGTCGTTCAAAACTTAATAGATTCTCATTTGCTCTTAATTTGCTGAAGAAAGTAGTTGATTTGACTGAGGTTCTAGCAGCATATCATGCGTAGGTAGGTAGACAGCACCCTGAGATATAGGATACTATTCTAGGGTAATACTGGACGTGCCAGTGTGACATGGTGGGTACGTGGTAGTAGTGAAACCCACAGGTCAGCACGAGGAATTTATTTATCAGTGGTAGGATGCGAGTTAGAGGGGCCAGTCACTATTGTAACTAAGATGTAAGTAGTAGAGGGTGCTTCCCTACTGCGCCGTGCCGTGACGTCCCAGATGACAGTGGAACGCGACGAGATGGTGATGGCTGCTGGTGGTGTACAGGCTGATTGATGGTACCGTAGGCTGGCGCCGTCCAGGCGTTTGAGATATCCGTGACACCAGAAGAGGGCGCCACGTGTAAGCGAGCCCCTTTTGTGACACCAGTAGAGGGGGCCACGTGTAAGCGTTAGCCTAGACTCCATGGACTTACGAAGTATTCAAAGCTCAAAGGAAACGTGTCAGATCTGTCTGTTCACTGCAAGCAACCGAATCATGTGAACCTCAATTTATGAAATAGTAGTAATGGTAAATAGTAATATTTATAAAGAGCGGCCAAGTGCGAGTCAGTTCGCCTTTGAAAAAGCATAATAATCCTTAAAAGATTTTATTGAGGATAAAATTAATTGTTTCTGTGCATGATGTGTTTATTTTGTAAGTAATCACTATATTTAATTCTTAGTTCTTATTTCTACTTTTTATATTTGTGTGTTTTATTGTAAGTGATTGTAAATAAACGTAATAAATAAATAAATAAAATATTGGGAGGATTTATAATAATTATTGTTGTAAGTATTATTGTATTTTAATGGCATTATGAGTTTATTTGTTAATATTCCACGGCTGTACCGGTGTGCTATAGCAGTATTGCTGAACCGATTTTATGAAAGATGGATTTTAGATGGTTATACACAAAAAACTAGCCTAAACTTAACTAATTATATACTGAACCCTTCCTCGAGACCCATGCTGTCCATTGATGGAAACAGTTTGAAATACAGTGTAGTAGTTTTTGAGTTTATCGCGAACAGACAGACAGATGCGTCGAAGGGCTTTGTTTTATAATATAGTGATGTAGTATAATAAAAGAAACTAGTCAAGTGCGAGTCGGACTTGTACACGTACTAGGTCGTCTCCTCCTTTTCTCTCATAAAAAAGTGTATGTATGTATGCACGCAAGTAGTTAAACTTCTTTGGCGTACCAAAACAAATTCCTAAAATTATTTATTCGTCGTGCTCTTCTACGTTTGTAGAAAGAACAATATTGTAAAAATCGTGAATTAATTATTGAATATTAACGGCTGTAGTGGCTTGAACCCTTTGCCTGTCCTCAAAATGAACGAAGAAACCAAAAAAACAAACAATCAATGTAATTTGTCAGAAATGTGTCATAAGTCAAAAATTTGTAATTGTCAATGTTTAAAAGACATATTTTAACAACCAACTTCAATCTGTTACTTTTCTCTTACAGTGATGCGCGCGCATTTTAAAATTTCACTCTCATCATATTTTCATAACGCGCCTAAATAATTATAACCTCAAAATAGTAATTCCACTTGACAGTCAAAACACATTAGAACACGATGTGTGTACCCTCATTCTAAAATCAATATATTTGTTAGTGACATGGAGGTGTTGAAATTAGAAGCGGATATCAATTAACAATAATAAGTCATTGAATTATTTATCGCATCCATATTTATAAGTTACTCTGGTGTGAACCGCGTCACTAAAATAACATTACCGCCAACTTGAAATACAAAACAAAATATTATTTATCTATAAATATAATTGTGTTTCCTGTTTGTAATATCAAAACAACTGATGTAAAACGCGTCGGTGGCTTTCACCACGCTGCCTTCGGTTCAATCCTTGCCCGCCACGTACCAATGTATTTTCCAATTTATAATAATTATTTGTTTATTAAGCTTTTATAAGATCTGCAACGATCTTTTGATTCCTCTGGTGTACGCTGATTTGACAAGAGAGTATGCTGATTTATTATATTTCCATATAAACAATAAATAACAGAAAACTTATTGCATGTTATGAATGCAATTTACACAAAGTTTCAAATAACAAGAAACTAATTGCATGTTATGAATGTAATTTACACATAGGTACAAATTATAGGAAAGTAATTGCATATTATGAATGTTATTTACAGATAGGTAAAAATAACAGAAAACTAAGTGCATATTATGAATGTTTTTTACACATATTTACAAATAACAGGAAACTAATTGCATGTTATGATTGTTATTTACACATAGGTACAAATAACAAGAAACTAATTGCATGTTATAAATGTTATTTACATAATATAGGTACAAATAACAAGAAACTAATTGCATGTTATGAATGTTATTTAGACATAGGTGCAAATAACAAGAAACTAATTGCATGTTATGAATGTTATTTACATAATATAGGTACAAATAACAGGAAACTAATTGTATGTTATGAATGTTGTTTACACATAGGCATAAGTAACAGAAAACTAATTGCATGTCTTGAATCTTATTTACACATAAGTACCATTAATAACAGAACTCGAATTGCATGTTTTGAATGTTATTTACACATAGTTACAAATAACATAAAACTAACTGCTTTTTTGTAATGTTATTTATACATAGTTACAAATAACATTAAACTTATGGCATATTATGAATGTTATTTACACATAGGATACAAATAACAGAAAACTAATTGCATATTTTTTGAATAAAATTCCCTGTAACACTTGCAACATTCAAAATAATTATAAAGTCTCGCCTTATTCAAAATTCTACAATACGATTGAAGAATATATTATAGTAGGATAGTTACATATTATCAAGGAGTTTAGAAGGTTAACAGAATACCAAAATATTCTAAATAATATATCATTTACATTTTTTAAAGAATACATTAGATATATGGGTTCTACAAAATACCAAATCCAAAAAGTATTAATAGAATTTTTCTCTGTTGTGTGTACAGACACAAAACGCAAAAACTAATGAATCGTTCAAATTCAAATTTTGTAAGAGTTAGTTACCAGTGGGAGGCTTCTTTGCACAGAATGCCGGCTAGATTATGTGTACCACAACGGCACCGAGAAGCAATAATGTGTAAACATTATTGTGTTTCAGCCTGAAGGGCTCCGTAACTAGTGAAATTACTGGGCAAACGAGACTTAACATCTGATTCGACTCGATTCTCAAGGAGACGAGCGCAATTGTAGTGCCACTCAGAATTTTTGGATTTTTCAAGAATACTGTGCGGCACAGCATTGTAATGGGCAGGGCGTATCAATTACCATCAGCTGAACGTCCTGCTCGTCTTGTTCCTTTTTGTCATAAAAAAATTACCACGAGGTCGACAAAACATAATATAGGTACGCTACAAGTACACACTATCATGCTAGGCGTAATAGGCATATCAGCCTAACGAAATTCTCTAAGAAAAAAGTCTCATTCGATTGTATGAAACGTGCAGTCATTGATGACAGATGTCAGAGATCAGATTGACGGATGTCGGCTATAATCTTGTAAAAAACGGAATAGCCGAAATCTACAACGTTTAGAGCAACTGTTCATTTCATTTCATTTATTTATTATTAATTATAATTAAGACTAATACTAATATTAAGACTAAGATTAATACTTCCATAAATTTAAAGTCTCAGTCTCAAAAACAGAAACAAAGAGGCACCTTTAATGTATTAAATTCCTCTGCATGGCTCACTAGGGTTACCTAGTATTATATATATATGCAGAGCCAACCAGTGATTACCATCTGCTATGTTATTTTATTCAATGTTAATTTATCTGACTTTAAAGTATACCTATCTTACAATAAGAAACTATAAAATTAAATAGTAGTTGATAAAGATGTTTTATTTGAAAAATGTTCGCTTTCAAACTTAGCCGGATTATACTTCGTTACCAATCGCCATACTGTAATTGTTACTATTTAAAACTTATGTCAAATGACTGCAAGTTTCATACTTAACTAAATTTTAATTTTTTTCTCAGGCAGTCCCCCTCTTATTACGTAGTATTTACATCCTCTTTGGGCATGCTATTGTTACTGCTTGTTGTGTGCACGCCTGGGGTGGGACAGACGCCTTAAAGTGACGTTTTCAGAAGACTGTATCTTTTAATTTGCCCGAAAATGAAAACTTTGTCAGCTGTCACTCGCTTTGAAACCTTTCAACTTTTCTTTATTTGTGTCACTGCCCACTGGTCATAAAATGGCGGCTACTTCTAGCGTTTGCGCACGTATGTAGCTCTTGTGTTCCATTTTGCATATTTACACTACTAAATCTATCTTTTATGTTCTATGTTGTGAAAAAATTAAATAACTAACTCTACGCGCAACTTCAACATGGTAAAAATTGCAATATAAAAGTAGAGTTAGTTAATTGCGTCACAACATTAAAAATGAATATTATAATTTCGAGCTTATATATAGTTATTTTCGGGGCCAATCTTCAGATGGCGCTAGTTTTCAAATAGACAGCTCATAATGCGTAGAGAGGGCTCTGTTTTCCCTATTATTATTATACTCTTTGGTGCAGGCGGACGATGTCGCGGGCATCGGTTATTATAATAAAACTTAACACAGGCTATCTTATAGGAACATGAAAGTTACCTTCGTCAACAGGTTTATATTGTTGATATCAACGATATTATATTAAAAAATTTAATTATCGTTTGTTAATTCAGAACGTAAATGGACATGTTATCAACCTGGTTCACCAAAATATCAGTTGTATAAAAGGAAATGAACTTGAAAAATAATTGTAATAATGTTATCATATTATGTTTCATTGAACATTGTTTAAAAATTGTTTGAATGTACTTTTAATTTTAACAATTACCAGATTGGTAGCTTTTTCACGAGAACCACTACAATTCATGGAGGATAATTTATTTTACTGAGAAAAAGTTAAAGTATAAGAATCGAAATGATATTGTCTGCCTGTCGATTTAGCGGATAAAATCAAAAAATAAAATCACTTTGTACATGTAGGTTTCGGAAATGACACTTAGGAATGTCAAAAAATTACATTTCTAGTTCAATTTACCACCACTTCGTAAAGGGTTGAGCTCATTAGCTCATCCCTTTCTTTTTCATCTCATTAGGAGAAGTGGCAAGAAACTCATTGCCACTCTTTTTAAAAAACATTTACAAGTTCATCGTTTTACAAATCATTTCAATTACAATATATGTAAAGTGATGCAACAAAAACACTCAAACGTCAAAGAGTCAAGATCTTACACGAGTAAGTCAAAAAAATAAATGTTTATTAATTTGAAATTAATACAAAACAAAAGTTATTTATTACTATTTTATAGTATTTTGTGAGCATTTTAGAAGAGATTGTAAAAAATATAATAACTTTAATTTTAAGAATGTGAAGGAGAGTTTCTAGTAACAGGATCATCCTACAACCACAAGAAGGGCCCATCACGCGCGTGACGCATGGGCCAGCCATAGCCTCCCTAGACTATATTTTAGGAAAGGGAACGACTCGTCCCATGTCATCGCCACTAAAATTTAAGCGGGCATGACGAAGCCTATCACTCAACCAAATAAAACATCTACATATTATCCAATACTCATTAATTATCTCTACTTACAATTTGTCCATACTGCTTTTATTAATATTATACATAATTAATATAATTTATAATTATTAATATTATATTTTTTAATAGTAATTAAAAGTACAAATCCTTTATGGTAATTCATACCCAATCTTTCTTATTATCTACATAATTCTTTAAATTGAATACAAATTCAAAAATTATTTATTGCAAGTAGATTTCAAAGAAATTATATTGCACGTCATACTTTAAAAAAAGAGTACTTAAAGTAAATATTACAGAATATTGTGTTCAAAGAAGTTTTGTAGGCCCTAATTTTTTACCCAAGCCAATCAAAAGTAAAGCCGCAAAAACTATACCTAATTAATAATAATACTTCTTAACGCGAGCGAAGCCGCGGGCAAAAGCTCATCATTAGCCTGTCCAATTATTTTTATCATTCAATCTTCGATTTTTTCAGAAGGCATTTTTTTATATTACTAGCTGACCCAGCAAACGTTGTATTGCCATGTAAAGTAATAAAAATTTTGGGGTATAAAAAGTAGATGACGACCGGTTTTACACTTACCAAATATATCGTACTACAATAATCATTAAGTTCGATTGCCATCTTGCAACTCTATTGCGTATCTGTGGACGGAATAGAATAATATTAAAATCGCGATACAAAAATAGTTGTAGACCGTAGAAGGGCGAAAATTTGAAGTATGTATTTTTCAGTGCTGAATCATCATGAAATAAAATAAAAAAAAAATGACAAAAAAATAAAAAATAAATATTTAGCGGTGGGTATTATCATTATTATCTTATCATTTAGGAGTATGAAAAATAGCTGTTGGCCGATTCTCAGATCTACCTACCGATATGCACACAAAATTTTATACAAATCGGTTTAGCCGTTTGAGTTTGGTAACAAACACCCGGACACGAGAATTTTACATATTATTAGATGTGGTTTAAATTTATGCATATTCAAGTCAAGAATACTTTGTGGTAATGTAATTAATCACCAATTTTGCGGAGCCTAAGATTTGGAACGGCTTTATGAATAATATTATATTAATGACGAATGTATAGTGGTCTTGCTATTCAAATATAATAAGTACATAATAATATGATATGTAATAATATAGCCAACCTAACAACCCTATTAAAAATCATGATATTGGTAATGCATTCATTCAGTCGATCAGTGGACGATACTTGACTGTACTAAAGTTTAATTATGAATGTGTCTTATTCGTAAATGGTGAGTCGTGGTCCGCTAGTCCTACCGTATCTTAATAATTCACTCAAACATTTATTATCATACTAGAGGTCACCGTGACGTCAACCATAACTCGCAAGTCGTAATTCGACCATACAATGTGAGACATAATAAAATAAATATCCGGACGACCGAGTCTTGCTCGGATTTTTAAGAATATACAAAACTTGAACAAAAAAAAACTAATAGGACATCTGGATTCGTGCCGGGGTCTTCTGCTTTCCGGATCACCCAATGTCCCATTTGAGTTATTATACAGTCTTGTGTATAGTGGCGAAATTTACCTTTGTATTCTAATGTTATTGTAGCTGTTTCTCATTAAAACACGGATAAAACTACATTAAAATTGAAACCAAGCTAGATCCATTTATCGCCCCCGAAAACCCCTCTATACAAAATTTTATAAAATCTACAAGAATTGCTCGTTTAGTAGATTTCGATGTAAGAGAGACAGAATTTTATTATCTGTAATTTATCTGCCATTTTGACTCCTGCCTGACATTTAGCTTTTTAGCTTTCTGCACTTCTTCGCTATACATACTTACTGCCTTATTCATAATAAAACGCTTTTCGAAGGTATAGAGCTATATTAGTTAAGACGTGTTTTAACCCTATCGAACGTTCGATAAAATTCCTTATTTATATTCGTTAGATAAATCTCCCATAACTTATACGTCTCTATAGTACACAATGTTGCCATTTCGTACAAAAAAACATTTTTTAACTAATTTAATGAGGAACTGTTAATGGAAACAGACATCTTTTTAATGTCAATGGGTTGTCAGTTGTCAAGAGTCGATGTCAAAATAATTACAAACTTCAAAAATGAAAGTTTTGAAGTCTGTTATTTGTCAATCTATGACGGATATCCAACAACTTTGAGCGGGGACCTATTTAACACACTGACTGGTCCATTGCCACTTCTGCCACTGCCCTTAAGCCAAATGCGCTCATGGATAAGCTCTCTCACCAACAACCTACACAATACCCGATGGATGAATGTCTCAAGCTGTAGACAGTCGAAAGAAGCGATACCTGCACCCAAAATGACACGTAGACTTATCAGCCTCAACAAACATGACATCCGTATAATGGTGGGCACCCTAACGGGTCACACATCACTAAACAAACACCTTTTCACAATCGGCGTAACGGACAGTCCTAAGTGCAGAGGCTGTCTAGCCGGGTACGAAACGGTCACTCACGTAATACTGCAATGTGCGGGAGTGGCCAACCCACGGGCAAAAACCTTACGTAATACGAGGTTGCTCCAGGAAGTCTGCGAACACCCCAGGAATGTTCTAAACTTCTACAAGGAGCTGGGCTGGTTGGAGTAAATGGCTAATACTGCACGCAAAATGGACCCATACTAGTGGTTTAATTGCGGAAACAGGAGCTCCTATACCATACCATACCAAATAGGTACAAATAAAAACAGAATTGCTTAGAAGTTTAAAACACACAACACAACACAACCACGAGAATAGAGAGCGAGTTATATTTTTTTTAATAACATATTCTGATTCATAAGTCACATTTGATACAAATATTTGCTACAAATTTAATAAAATATTTAAATAATTAAGTGTAAGTCCCATGTTCCTCGTGCGTAGTTTAACGTAGGTCTGTAATAAGGTATGTTTTATCAGTAGGTTTGTAAGTTTGACTTCTTCCTTGTTATTTGAGCCCTAATGTTTCCTGTATTTTTTATGCAGAATATTCTTCGTTCAATATTGTATTACTATGTTTGCAGGTTTCTAATATCTAAGTTTAGTATTCTGGTTAGTTAAACTGCATGTCTGGCATTCGTTATAGGTCGATAGAATACATTACAGTTAAATGTTTACTTTTTTGATTTATTATTAATTGTTATTGAGATATTAAAATGCTAAAAGTATCCACTGCTGTACAAAGGCCTCCCCCAAAGATCTCCACCACGATCGCTGCCCTTATCCAACATATTACTGCGATCTTGACCAGATCGTCGGTCCATCTTGTGGTAGGCTTCAGGCAACACTGCGTCTTCCATTCGAGGACTTCCAGTAGGGCAGCCACTGGCCATCTGTCCGTCGAAATATGTGCCCTGTTCACTGCCACTTTAGTTTTGCAATTATTTGGGCTATGTCCGTGACTTTGGTTCTCCTACGGATCTCCTAATTTCTGATTCGATCTCGCAGGATAACTCCGAGCATAGCCCTCTCCATTACCCTCTAAGCAATCATGAGCTTTCTCATCAGGCCCATGGTAATCGACCACGTCTGCGTACCGTTAGTCATCACTGGCAACATACACTGGTTGAAAAACTTCGTCTTGAGATACTGTTGTTCTTTGGACGAGACAATTTTTCGGAGCTTCCCGAACGCTGCCCATCCGAGCCTGCCTGGACCTGCCTAACTGGATTGTTTGTCCAAGGTACTCGTCAACAATGTCGAGGTCCAGGATGTACAGGTCCCAACTGTTACGGGAGTAGGTGTGGTGGGAAATTTGACATGATCTTCGTCTTGTCCATGTTCATTTTGAGACCTACTCCTTGGGAAGCCTTGGGAAGGAATAGAGGATCGAGCCATCGAGCATATGGCTTAAGTCTCCCATGGTCTCAACCATGATTGCGATAACACCTGCGAAATATCATAATATGTTTCATAAAAGGAAGAAAAAATAAACTGTAATAATATAAATTATATCTTGAATGATTAATGATGGTGTGTGACTGTCATAATTTTAGTAAACGCATCAAAGAAATACAAAGAATTATTAACTAACTATAACTTGTCCTAGTTGGAAGCCACAAACATGGTTGTCCTATGAGAAGATATCCATTGTAAATTTAATTAAGTAATTTAATTCAATTTAAATAAAACATTTGAGTAAATCAATATCATTGATGTACAGCCTGTTAAGCATTGGTGAGCGGCAAAAACAAACGATTTATAATAACAAATTATTAATGGTGTTAATTTATCTTAGCTTAAGACTTAATAATAATTCTAACTTAAAAATACCTCTTATTTAACACACAGTTTAATTTCAAACAAATTATGATAAAAATTATTCAATACGTTGGAACGCTCTAAGGCAGACCAACTAGATATAATAGTAAGGAACGACGGGGACAAAAAGCCAATAAACAGACACATAGAAAGTTCGCCGATCTTCTTGTATAGACCATATTCTACATAGACCACGATTTGGTATGACCATAATCTTATATAGACCACGATTTTGTATAGTTCACGTCTTGTATAGACCACGATCTTGTATTGACCACGATCTCGTATTGACCACAATGTTATACAGACCACGATATTGTATAGTCCACCAATTTGAAATTGCCACGATCTTATATAGACCACGATATTGTATAGACTACGATCTTGTATTGACCACGATCTAGTATAGACCGCAATCTTATACAGACCACGTTATTGTA
>CATIXQ010000009.1:15373643-15451067 GCA_949711755.1 Leptidea juvernica | reverse complement strand
TCTTAAAGATCAAAAATCAAAAGTCAACGATAGCAAGCGACCAGTGTGTGTTTTATGGCGAATGGCGCGCCGGCGACTCAGGATCTCCAGATTGGAAGCTTTTCCCACATTCTGCGGAAAAATAAAAATTTGGGCAAGCGAAATCTTTCGGAAACATCTTATAGAACAGATTTGGCGTGAGTTTTAAAATATTCCCGCACAAGTTTTATCAATACACAGCAGTAAGTACCTACTCACAAGCCGCTCGGTTTTGTATATTAAATGGGTAGCAATATAAATGTCAGTTGCGTTATTTTATTAAAGGATCATCAATCTAAAATAGATCTTAACACCACAACAATAACATTCAAATGCATGTCAAACGATGTCGCCAGTGAAACGTTACCAACATATCATTATTTAAAAGCGCTTTTGGGCACCGCACCGTCCATTAAGTTACCAAATTGTAATAATAGTTAAAGTATGAAATTGCCGTTATATTGTAATGGGTTGAATTGACATAAAAGTTTTTTCGTGTGAGACTTTTTGGACATAGTACCTATGTAGTTCTTTTTTTTTAATGTGCAACATTCGACTATCGACTTTCAGTTGTTTTTTTTATTCAGCTTAGACAAGAAAGATGGATACGTCAAAAATTCGTCTGATTTTTGAATACGAGTTCTGACGCGGAAGTAACGCGGCAGAAACAGGTCGCAATATCAATGTTGCGTTTGGAGAGGGGAATGCTAATGAACGCTCGGCGCGATTTTGTTTTGATCGCTTTCATGATAGAAACTTTGATTTGAAGAATGAACCACGAACAATGAATTGAAAGAGATGGTGGAAGCCGATCTGATACAAACTACCCAGGAATTAGCGGCATGGCTTAATGTTTCCTTAACAATATTGACTCATTTGCGTCAAATCAATAAAATAAAAAAATATGAAAAATGCCTCGTGATTTAACTGATCTGCAGAGAGAAAAGCGTGTTCAAACTTGTATTGCCTTGAAGAATCGATACAGAAACGAACGAATATTGGATCGAATTGTGATATGCGATGAAAAGGGGATTCTTTACGATAGCCATAAGCGAAGATGCAATGGCTGACCCAGGTCAAACGCCGCAACAGTGTCCTAAAGCAAAGCTTACCAACAAAAAGTTAATGGTAACTGTTTGGTGGTCTCCGCATGGTGTTATTTACTATGGCTTTCTCTGATCTGGTCAAGCAATAACGGCAGATGTCTACTGTGCCAAACTCCGAACAATGATAGCAAAACTAGCAGTGAAACAGCTCCAACTCATGAATCTATCTTCACCATTATTACTCCATGATAATGTGAGACCTCATACAGCACGACAAACCGTTTTAATTCTACAGGAACTGCAATTATTCGTAACTCTCCGTATTTGCCAGACCTTGCTCCAACGGACTAAGTACAATTTTTTTCGTGATTTTGACAATTTTCTAGGTGATAAAAATTTTCTTCTCAGGAGGCAGTACAAAATGCTTTCACACAGTTTGTCGAATTTACATCGCCACAGTTCTATAACAAAGGTATAAATGACCTTCCTGTGGTGGCAGCAATGTATAGATAATAATAGTAATTATTTTGATTAAATAAATATATTGAATTAAAAAGAAGAATTTAAATTTTTTCCTAAAAATCGGCATTTTCATACTTTAACCGCTAATATATAGATGCGATTGTAATATAATAAATATTGGTAGTTATAAATTATTGGACAAAACCATAAATATTATAGAATTATATATTGATTTTATGAAAAAATAAATGCTGTGGGATCATTATCCAGAAAGGTAATAGAGGAATAAATTGTGTATGAAGAGATCGCAGCCTGGAACCGCACTAATGTCAAGGTCGTGTATTAAGGTGTAGTATTTTTTTTATGATGATTAGTGGGGACTAATCATCATAAAAAAAAAATAACAAAAAAACATATTTTCTTTTTTAACTGATTACATATTTTCTTTTGGAATAGTGTTTTTGAAGACGGTTGTTTTTTGAAAAATAAATTTGTAGAAATGTACTGTAGTAAGCGCATTGCAATTTTATTAGAGACAGAATTTCTGCCACATCTCACCCTTGCTGTAAGTCGTTAAGAAGTTCCATTGATCATCATTTCGACTACGACAATTACTCGACCATAACGAGGTTACGGTAGGTGACTTAAATATCCGGATAGCATAAAAAAGATTCGTCCGAGTATCGTTAATTTGCTCCTAAGAATATAAGATTTCCATTACTTTGTCATGGATCCCATAATCAGAACTCCAAACTCTCACTACCTTTTTTCCTTTCCAATAAAAAAAGAATCATAGAAATCGATTGGCGAATTGAGAACCTCTTCATTTTTGAAGTCGGTTAAAAATAATATAATAAGTAAACACACGCTCCTACCACATAAATAATAGTTGCAAAGGTTAAATATACATTATTTTGCTCATGTTTACCTACCTGTGCTAAATACGAGTATACCTTGTGTTGTAAACGCAAAGCTGATAATTGCATCAAGTTTAGCAAACAATGGACAATAAACTCGATTGGCTTGTAGTAGAAGTCTTCAGAAAATGGCGGTCTTCATTGAAATAGCTCGTAAATCGTGCCAATTATATTTTACTGTTATTTTATATTCGGTTGGACGTTATCAATTCATGTTTTATGTTTATAAATCATTGCAAATAAGAGTTTGTTTGGTTTAAGGCAGCTGATCTCAGGATGGAGGCTCAAAACATTTGCTGGTGTGGACCTGGGCTATCATTATCAACGTCATTGAATAAGCTACGAAGGTAACCGACCCCCTGATACGTCATCACGAGGGAACTGATGCTAATAGTGGTCTAATACTAATAATACATGTATCATTTAGTCAATTAATATGTTTACTTCTTTGAACTTAGTAATTATCTAGTACCACTTTTGCACCACAACAACGGTTCATTTAACGGGCCGTGTTACCTTTTTGTGATGTATACTGCATTACTAAGACTATTAGCGAATCCTTGAATTTGGGGGGTTTGTTATTTAGAATTATTATTTTATGTTCCTTCTATATTATTCTCTCAGGTAATATGAAACAGTCACAGGGAATTTCTTCGAAAATTTAGGCTTGCAATAATTCATCGAGTATCCTCTGGTAGTTGAAAAATAATTCATTGCATCCAGACAAACATAAATCTTCTCGTGCCTCTCTGACAAGCGAAGGTTGGTAGTCAGCTTTGTAAATTCCACATTTTGTCCTTCGCGAGGTGAAATATTCTGCCGGACTCGCGATTGCTGTCGACTCTCAGATGTTGCGCAGCCAAGACTTTCTTCTGCGACCTACGCCTCTTTTCCCGGCAACTTTTCCCATCATGATGAGTTGTAGGAGGCCGTACCTCTCGTGCCCGAGCATGTCCCTAATATGCGACTTTCCTCATCTTGATGGTTTGCATGAGTACTCGTTTTTGACAACTTGTGAGTCCAACTAATGGCCAACACACGTCTATATGGCCAAATTTCGAAAGCTTCTATACGTTTCCTGAGGTCTTCTTTAATAGTCCACCCCTCACATCCCAATAGAAGTATGGGCCAGATGTAACAGCGCAATAAACAAGTCCGCAAGGAAACTACTAGGACCTAGTACTAAAATAATAATTAGAACTACTTAAATACAATATGTAAATGTTACCCAAAGACGTGAGAAACTCGGTCAGATATAACGAGTGTGAGACAATCAGTTCCCACGTGATCTAACAATGACTCAGACTGTAATATCAGAGAGTTAATAGATAATGTATCGTCCTGGAATCACCTCGGATGGAAGTTCATTACACACTGGTCGTGGGAGAAAGTTCCTTGAAAACCGCAATGTGGAGGGATAATCGACATCCAAGCGGTTATGAAGTTAGTCGCGTTTGGAGAACGAAAATTTGCGTGCGTACAAAGTACACAACATGTCAGAAGTGAACATGTTGCTAGGATAACACATAATTTCGCCCGCTATGAAAACATTACTTTCACCGCTACCAAATTTATGTTCTCCTGGTGTCTATTTAGTAATACGTCGTGCGCATAACGACTGAATATATTAAGGTATACTCACGCCATACATAAGACAATCTCTTCTTTAACTATGATCGCCTGGTACCAGAACACTGTATAATGCATCCTATCTTAATTTCTCCCACGTTAAATCTTATGAATTTATGTGTCAGCGTCTTTTTACTGTCTCCCTTTTTCGTTTCATCGACTTTCAAATCACAACGATGCTAAAGAAGTTTTCAGTTCAAAAACTCTTCAGAACAACCTCTGATGCAGAATAACGAATCTCTTCCAATGAATCCATGCATGCATATCTTTTTTTTGATGGAATAGGAGGACAAACGAGCGTACGGGTCGACTGATGTTAAGTGATCACCGCCGCCCACATTCTCATGCAACACCAGAGGAATCACAAGAGCGTTGCCGGATCTATCTTTATATACCTATCGTACTTGACATAAATATTGTTACAAGGAAAACCTCTTGCAATATGTAATAACATAAAACTTTGAAGAAGAAGAACTTAAATTTTGTCCCACACTTTGTCCTCTTCACTACCAACCTGGATGGTTTATGGGATGCGGAAGTAAGTTATCGTGGCATAAAGAGGTTGGCATACTCTCCGAAACGTTAAGAATTCGTACATTAATTTAAGAGATTTAACCACCTTCTCAATAATAATATCTTGTCACACGCTAGTGTTTTGCACACTCCTTGACAGCTAATACCTGAAAGTAATCTGCTGACTAATCTTAAGGACTTTGGAGCATTATTTTATTTATGGGCGAGGAAGACAAACGAACTTACAAATCACCGCCGCCCAAATTCTCTTGCAACACCAGAGGAATTACAGCAGCTTTGCCGATCTTTTAGAAAGGTATCGGCGCAATTTTTGAAAGTACCCATGTCGTATCGTCCTGGAAACACCGCGCAAGGAAGCTCACGGGCCACTTGAGAACTTGATTTTACCACCCTCTTATTCACATCTCTTATAAACTACAAGTCCTAAGCCATCTCTTAAAATACTCGAGAATGATGAATTCATTTCCCGGAATAAAATCTTTCGCTTTCCGACAAGGTTTCTTCGAATTCTTTCCTTCACTGCATCGATCGCCTTTTTTGTGGGAATACTACGTGAACGGCTAGAGCTTTGTTGTCACAATCAGAGGTTAAACTGTACCTATCAATAGCCGGTTACACAAATATTCAACTAGCACCAAGATGATAAGGCCTAATACCAAGTTTCAAAAATTGTATTTGGCTCTACATATAGAATACTTCACACTGCGTGAATATGAGAAAAAATAAAGAATTTTCATGTGAAAATATTAAAAAAAAAACATTAAAAAAAATTAAGGGACAAAACGAGCAGGTCGTTCAGCTGATCGATATTGATACGGCCTACCCATTACAATGCAGTGCCGTTCAGGATTCTTGAAAATATTAATTATAATTCATACTGAACTTCAGAATCAACCAATTAAGACTGTTCGTGAGATATCGTTGTCAAAGGAAAACCGAAAAGTGTTTTTCCGGAATTACTTCGAAATTACAAGTTCGATCAATTTAAACTCAAAGATTCTTTATGAGGCTCAAAAAACCGCCGCAAAAAAATGCCGCCAACCGCGTGAAAATCGGTTGATTCATTCAAAAGTAATCGCCGTTTGAAAATTTTAAAAATAGTGTTTTTTGAAACTCCTACCAGACCTTTGAGCTCCAAGAGCTAAAAACAAAACAAATTATATTTTTGTGCCCGAAGACCCTTGTTGAAGTTTTAATTTCTGTCGTGCAGCGGACAACAAATAAAACATATTTATAACAATAATAAACTTTATTTGTACAAAATATGTCACATCTCATCTTTACTTATTGTGACAATAATGCCGGTTTTATTACAGTTACATGTTTGAGAGATAATATGTGACTTGTGGTATCACTGGTATGCAGCCGATACCAGTAATCCCATAGTGATGGTGCTCAACGTAAGAACATCTGCGCGGCACCCACTTATTCCCATTGTATGAGTCATATTACAATAAGTAGAAATTTCATTCGTAACTAACTTCACGTTACACAGTCCTTTTTTTCATAACGTGTGTGTGAACAAATGCAACAGAACAATAATACACAATTTCTTAAATTGCCGTTAGTAAACTAACGTAGTAACATTTAAATACCTAATAAAAACATGAAAAAATGCATCATTTTAATTTAAAAAATTAATACAATTTATTTTTCTTTGTTATGTACCAAGCTAGCTTGGCTCTGTACACGTTGTGCACAAATTATACAGGTGAATTAATGATTTATTGGATATCTTAAACAACTTGAGAAATAGGTTAGTTTTTATTTCGATTTGAGGTCAACAATTATTTTTATTTTCAATATTTATTTTGTATGGACATATTTTCCAAAAGAGAATTTATTGACACACGGTTTGACAGTTCTGCTGTGAAACAATTTCATCATAACAACAGGAAGCATATTTTACGAAATAATTCTTGATCTTATGAAATATTGTTGACAAGTCCATAAAAAACATTATTTTATTTATTATATATACAGAACAACGTCAGTCCTGTGAGCTAGTTTATAATAACAAGCCATAATCTCTACTTTCAAACGTAGAACTTGTAATACCAATAACCGTTATATTAACCGTGCTACTAAACTGCATGATGATAAATTTTCTAGTATAAATTTATTTATATTCTCTTTGCCTAAATATAATTATAAAAATAATGAAACTTTTTTGTTTAATAAGATTAACATCACTGTTTTAAAACTCTGAAATATGTTTAACTTTATTTTTTGTGCTAAATCATCTATTAAGTATGAATAATTAATTTGAATAATGTAACTGCGCCGTTAATATATATCAATTGTATTTAATATGGGAAACAAAAGGTTTATGTCTTAGATTATTTATACGTCTAGACAGCTGTGAAAACGTCGAAAAAAATATAATAACTTACCTCTATTTTGAGAAATTCACGCACACGTAAGACGTAGCTTGTCACGCACACTAAACTAATATTCCTGGCCTGTTTTCATAGGCTACTTTTAATAGGCTCAATCTAGAGGTATAAATTATTTAAGGTTTACCGTTTATGTATAGGCACTATTGTTCTGTAATGTTTATTTTTTTTATAAAAAAATATTTTTTTATGAAAATAAGGGACGGGACGAGCAGGATGTTCAGCTGATGGTATTTGATACGCCCTGCCCATTATAATGCAGTACCGCTCAGGATTCTTTACAAACCAAAAATTCTGAGCGGCACTACAATTGCGCTCATCACCTAGAGACATTACATTTTAAGTCTCATTTGCCCAGTAATTTCATTAGCTGCGGCGCCCTTCCGACCGAAACACAATAATACCTACACATACTGCTTCACGGCAGAAATAGGCGCCGTTGTGGTACCTATAATCTAGCCGGCATCCGGTGCAAAGGAGCCTCCCACTGCTAATCAACATTTCAATTGAATCAGAGCAATTCATTGTTGTTTCAGACGTTTTTGACGAGCTTTTAATAGGCAATTGGGAGTCTAGATAGTTGTACATGTATGGTTCTCACATAATAAAACAACTTGGAAAATAATAAATGAAGAAGCCAGAAGGGTGAACCATAAAGTGTCTGAGTTCAACATTTACCATTTACGTTATGGTACCCATAAACTAGCAGGCATCCTGTGCAAAGGAGTCGCAATGGTCTTACTCAATAAAAAAAATTTGTCATGATGCTAATCGGCTATTCCTTCCTTCTGCTCGATATCGGCCAGGACACCAGCGGAACTGGTCGCGGCTACCGGGAGTTGAAGTCTGCGTAGCATTGCTGTTCCTCGTACATCTCCCGGACCAGGGCGGATAGCTCCGCCACGTGGTACCCCAGCACGTGTTGCAGGTCGCAGACGAACTTATACACAAACCTGCCCGCAATCACATTTACTCATTTATCTATTCTTACGAAGATATCGCCAATTAAAGTCGCTGCTGTTATATTTGGATTTCAGTCCAGAAAAACGTTCCGAACCACAATCATGTCGAAGTTTAGTTAAGAACACAAAACTGGTCACGTGATTCATATTATCCAAACCCAAATATATGGAATACACAAATATTTATTAAGCTTTAAGCACGAATTCCTTGAAATGTGATGTTTGTGGCTTGGGACGTTTTTCAGGAACTACGTCCATTTACAATTAGTAAGAAAAATTTTAAAATAGTACCTACTGGTAATTTGAATGTCGTGCCCTCCGTTTATAGGAAAGACACTGTGTTTACTGTCTTATCGTATTATTTTTATGTATGTATTGTGGACTAACAAAAATCGTCACCTTTTTGCTCTTAATAATGATTTTCATTATTATAACACTAGAAATAAGGGATTGCTTGTAACTAATTCTAGTTGGCTTCATAAGATACATAATAGCTTTAAGGGTAAATGTATACACTTTTATAATAAAGTCCCAGCCACTGTTCAGGCATTATCTATAAATAAATTTAAATGTTTTATAAAAAAATGGCTCTGTCGTAAATCCTATTACTCCACTGCTGAATAGACTAGATTGTGATTATTTTATAGCGATAGAAATGACTGTACAATATTGTATATTTTTATTGAAAAGAGCGCAAAAAAAGAGTTTCTGGGAGAGTTTCTTCCGCCGCTTCGTCTCTCTCAGAGCGCCATTTGTTTCCGAAGCGGTAGTAGTATCTAGTAGTTATTAGAAATGACATCAAAAAGAATTCTAAATGAATCAATTTTGAGAAAATAAATGCCTGTTTATGCCTTTTTTTTTAAATAATAATAATAAAAAATTCGCCCTCGGTGCTTGCGCGCACACCACACACCATACAACACACTCGCTCACCTCTTGCCTGGCACCTTGGCGATCATGTCTCCGTCGTAGTAGTACCGCAGTGCGCGGGACAGTTTCTCATAGTTCATTGCCGGCTTCTGCTTGCGGCGCCCCCACAACTGGGCCACGCGCTCCGGCTCCAGCAGCTTGAATTCGCCCTCGTTGCCTGCGCGTACAAAACACCATTCAAATGCCATTGCCTCATTCAAAACAACAAAAAAAAACCTTATAAAACTTGGCTTGCAGATTTTTTTTTATATAAGAGCAAACGGGCAAAAGGCTCACGGGATGGAGAGTGGTGAGGCAACCGCCCATGGACATCCGCAACGACAGGTGTCAATAGTTGCGCCGTATTGGTTATACAATGCCAGACGTCAACGTGATGTGAGTGGAATACCACGAATGCAAAATATTGCATTTGGACGTAATGTCCAGTGGTGGAATTCTGCTGCTGGAATCAACCCGAACAGCTCCTATGAACACTCCCCGTGCTCATAGGAGCTGCTCGGGTTGATCTCTGCATATTCTACCGCATTTATCACGTTGCGTTAGAAAATGCAGAGAGAACCCATATATCTACGCTACGGCAGATCATTCGACCCGCTCTTTGTTTTATAGGGTTAAATGGAAAAAGCTGGTACTGTGTTTACAGCAGTTTAGCCTTGTCTTCCAAGTGACCACCGAATTGAACATTACTCGATATATCGACGAAGAGTATGCCGATACAAGCGGTGGGTACGACAAAGGGAGACTTTTTAGCGGTGAACACACAAACTTATGTCTTCTTAAGGATTCCTTCATATGGAACATTAACAAAACTGCAAGCACCGACTCACAACGAAGCCAGCACTGGTCTGCAAATATGTCACAGGATGTAGATTCGGATAGCATTGCATTCAGAGCAGTCGTAGTATTGAAGATAGCACCAGACACAGTGCGGTTATACCGCACGCAGGTGAACGTAATTATTATGAAACTCGAGACAGTCTATTTGCCCGGTAAGAAAAGAAAGAAAGACAAAACATTTATTTCAACACACACAAATAACAAAATGAACTTAAAAATATACAAATATAAAAACGTATGGTGTTTAAAAAAGGAGCCACTCAGCATGTCTTTCAACACAAGTATGTTGCAAAGCTGATCTTCTGTGACTCCCGCGAGAGACATGACCTCAAGCGCGACACCTCGCCTGAATTAAATTATTACTACACTAACTAAACTTAAAAACAATTAACTACTAAAGTACCTAAACTTAAAAACAAAAAACAAACATGTAAAGAGTAAATTATAATTAATAATACCCAATAATGACAAATAATAAAATAAAACAAAACAAAAAGCCCCTAGTCTCTTTGCACGCAACTAATGCTGCAATACTGACTTCAATATTCATTTAATAGATTAATTTTTAATCTAAGGGAATTAACAGATAAGAAGGCTTTGAAAGGTGGCGACAAAAAGTGATAAGGACTATAAATATAGACATATATTATAAAAGGTTTAAAGAGTTTATTTTCTCAAAAAGAACAAAAGTTCACTTACATGAGAACAATGATTCTAAATAAATATAAAAGAAAACATAAATTTTATAGTAACGGTGACTTTAAACAATAATAAATTCAAAACACGCTATGATCTAAGGCAACAATGTATCTTTTGTGATTGATATTGCTTTTTTTAATTTAGCTTTAAATTTTGGATAAGATTCTTCCTCAAATGTATCTTTCGGCAAGTCATTATATAAGCGCTCCCTCAAGCTGTATAGTTCTCGCACCATAATTTGTCCTAGCTTTAGTTAATTGTAGTTTATGTTTGTTTCGGGTTGGTACCCGAAACAAGTAGTATGCATACTTTGTATTTGTATAACTGACATGTTGATAGTTGATCAGTTTTCTTATATAGTTCTCTAGTCGGGAAGTGATAATCGATACGAGTATAAGGACTGCAAAAGTTAATGATTGCACACTGACCGCTCCACCGGATGACGTCATAGTACTCCGCGGTAGTCAGCAGCTCCAGTAGGAACTGCCACAGCTGGATTTGTCCGTTGTTCCCGAGGCGCGGGCTAAGCTCCGCTCGGCCCTGCTCCGATTCATACAGACGGATCTAGAAGACGGAAACATTTACACCATAGATAATTTATACGTCTACATAGTCTCTTGCTGTTACAACCGATAAAAACAGGCCAGGAATATTAGTTTTTTTGTTACACTTTGTGTTAGTGAGCGTGCATTGCTCACAATAGAGGTTATCTCAAAACTCAATTTTTTTGTAGTTTTCACAGTTGTCATAGAATATCTAGACGTATTAATGATCTAAGATTGACACATCACTAGGAAATGCTATTTCAATTACTGAATAGTGATTTAAATGTTTTAAATTTAAATACATTTTCTTTTCAATAGGCTTGTATCTTTCATATCGTCACACATTTTTTTAAATATGAATTTTAAAGCAATGAGATAAACAGTAATCCCGTACTATGGGAGCACAATATTTATTTATTTATTTATTCATAAAGGCTTACCAACTAAATACAATTTATTAACTTATGCACTAAGAATTAAACAAATATAATAAAATAGTTTAAATGTACTTAAATTATAGGTAGGCACAACATTACTATAAGAAATACATCTATGTAGATATTTTAAAATCTAAAATCTATAAATTTTGGAGAGGAATATAAATTTGTTTTTTAAAATTAAGAAAGTTTGAAAAGAAGATATCAGTGTTTTCATCGATATTAAAAATACAATTATATAATTGTAACATTAGCTGTAGAGGAGAGTTTGGTGGAGTTTAATGTGCATTGGGGAAAAAGTACTAAGCCGACAATTGAAGGCAGGCACATGCAAACCGATTTGTGATAAAAGCGAAGGACAGTCCATATCATAGTTTAAAAGTTTATGTAAACACAGCAATTGTGAAGCATTTCTACGTATTCGCAGAGACCTCATTTGAAATGTATTTAATCTATTCTCATAGCTATCATTACGGATATATTTA
Organism: Leptidea juvernica; assembly: GCA_949711755.1. Taxonomy (NCBI): domain Eukaryota; kingdom Metazoa; phylum Arthropoda; class Insecta; order Lepidoptera; family Pieridae; genus Leptidea; species Leptidea juvernica. Next base: position 15,439,170 of record CATIXQ010000009.1, on the reverse strand, counting down.
TTTGCAAAAAAACTTTGAAAGAAACTTTTTTTGTACAGACTATGAATGACAACAATATGACAACATCTACAGACCAGCAGTGCATAAAGTCAAATATTGTTTGTAATTTACTAGTTATTAATGCAACTGTTATGTAATAAGGGGTATTAAAACGCGAATGTGGGTTTATCAAGAGGCGAAGCCGAGTGTGATAATAGTATCACATGAGTGTTTTAATACCTAATTATCAACAGTTGCATACAAGCTTTTATCTACACCCAAAATATGAATCCTCTAAAAGATTCTGAAACAGTTAGCTTACTTCTAACATTAAAACAGCCAGTCCTAGTAGTAACCTAATATCATACATTACTGATTATATACAAATAAACTAAGTATTAATGAAAGAATTATTTATTTTAGTGGTAATTTACATTTTGTAAAGTGCAATAATTAAAATTCACTTGAATATTATGTTCTTTTGGAAATTAATCGCTCATTTTTTGTAAACAAAACAATAAAAATATCGAAGAAAAATGGTGGGGATTCGAATAACCTACTTTTTTTTACGGCGCGCGACGTTCTGGTGGTGTGGAACGCGCGTAAACGAAAATGTTCTCTTTTTGAAATTCATACAGATACCACGCATCGAGCAATAAGAATGTGGCTGTCAGTTGAAACTCTTAGCGCATGAAGGGGTCGAAAAAAACCAAAGGAGTATTGTTATGAAATTCAGTACAACATTACAACACTCGTTTGGATGATGTAATGGTTATTAGGACATTGGGTGTTTTAATGTTTATTTATTTATTCATGTATAGGAAACAAACAGTATTATGATACTTAAATATTAACAAATCTTAAAACTTACACTTTCACCAGTGAAGTTTCCAACAATTTATACGACACTTTTAGTTAAAAGGTAAGCAACGGTAAGATAAAAACCACAAAACAAAAGTAATACAAATTAACAACTAATTACAAGCTATATAAGTTACACAATACTATACACGCCTATTATACAATACTATAATGAATTAGTTACAAATGAGATAAGTATTCAGAAAAAAAATGTAAGAATGGGGTTAAATGTTGGCAATAAGCTGTTTTACAATCTTTAATAGAGGATTTAAAGCATGGGTGTAGATAAAAATGATAAACGTAATAGTAGATAATGTCGTAACAAGGGATCACTTTCATTACAATGCCATCCACAGGATTTTGACTCATCTCTAAGATTTTTTTGTACTACCTAGGACGTAGGTTTATTACATCAACGATTATATTTAAATAATCGATTCAAATAGAATAGATTATGTTTATGACTTTTTAATAGCTGGTTACACTTACACCATTTGGACGAAGACATCCCAACGCCGCCTAAGATACTTACTGGTGGTGGTGGGTCTTTTTTAATAAAAATTAGGGACAAGACGAGCAATGCGTTCAGCTGATGGTAATTGATTGCCCTGCCCAAAAATTCTGAGCGGCACTACAATTGCGCTCCAGACCTTCAGACATAAGATGTAAAATCTCATTTACCCAGCAATTTTACTAGCTACGGCGCTTTTCAGACCAAAACACAGTAATGTTTACACATTACTGCTTCACGACAGAAATGGGCGTTGTTGGTTGGTTGCACTGATATTTCCGTACCTGCTTTGGTTTCTTCCTGATGGCTACCTGCGGCTTCTCTAGGCTGAGAGGATCTTTCTCCTGCTCCTCCGTTTGCACCACAGCTGTAACACAACACCAGGTCCTTTAACATCAGCTAATCCTCATCCTTGTGTGGATCTAAACACGTGTCAGTATTTCTTTTTTTTAAGGAATAAGATTGCGAAACTGAAGTAGCAGTGGGCAGGGCACATAGTTCGACGGACAGATGACCGTTGGAGCAATAAAGTCGTCAAATGGCGACCACGTACCTAAGCAGTGTTGGTGGTTGGACCCCCCACAAGATGGACCGACGATCTGATCAAGATCGCCGGAATACGTTGGATGAAAGCAGCGCAGGACCGATCGTCGTGGAAATTTTTGGGAGAAGCCTTTGTCTAGCTGTGAACGTCTTCTGGCTGATGATGGAAAAGGAGCACAAACAAGCGTACAAGGGCCACCTGTTGAAAAATGATAACGGCGGCCCTCATTCTCTTGCAACACCAGAGGAATCCCAGTAGCGTTGCCGACCTTTAAGGAAGGTGTACGCGCTTTTTTTGAAGCTACCCATATCGTATCGTCCCGGAAAGACCGCACAATTAAGCTCATTCCACAGCTTTGTAGTAGGAAGGTTGTAGGTTTTGGAAGAAGCTTTAAGATTACCCATCACGACCAGTCTTCATTAAATTTCACCAAGATGCCGCTGGGCATCAGGCAGGTCAAGTATTCTCACGCAGTTTCTATAATTCATTTATAATAACTATTACCTATAAATTTACATTTCCTCAACAGCTCGAAGTGAGTCCAAAACAAGTCTCCCGGGTCCGAAGGCACCTTCTCTCTGAAACAAGAAAAATTACACTCATGTTAATAATGTTTATATACACCCATGCTTTAAATACTCTATGTTTTTCTTTTCTTTTCTTTTTCTTTTCTTTTTTTTATTTTTCTTATATCAACCGTTTTCATAATAACACTCTTTTGGATGATATTATGGTTACTAGGACTGGCTTTTTAATGTTAGCATTAAGCTAACTGTTTCAGAATCTTTTATAGAGGATTCATATTATTGGTGTAGATTAAGTCTTGTATGCAACTGTTGATAATTAGGTATTAAAACACTCCTGTGATACTATTATCACATTCGTGTTTTAATACCCCTTATTACACAACAGTTTTGCATAAATAACTATTATATATTTGAAAGAGCAGAGCAGGTTGTCGGGTTATCATCTGTACAGCAGATTCTTTTTATGACGTCACAACTAGAGAGTCTAACAAACTAACCAAGATTTATGAACGGTGTAGGTGTCGGCCGGTTGGCGTGGCATAGTCGCGGGTTCCAAGCCGCGGGTAAATCTCAGTAGTGAACGAAACCATTTTAAACTAACGCATTGATCAATTCTAAGTACTTGTAAAATAAACTGATTGAAAGCCGTCTTACTGTGACTGAGAGTTAACATCTTAAACGTAAAGAAATAACAACTGTCTGTATGTCCATTGTAAAATTACAAGGCTTTTTTTATGTTGTGCTATCAGTGAAATAATCTTCCCTATAAATAGGAGTAGTTTGGGGAAGTGCCTTCGAGGTAAGCCAACAAATAGAATGTTATCTGATAGTTTTTTCGGTGAGAAAGAGTGGAAAAGGCTGATCGTTCACTTATGTGTGAGATTCTCCTTCAAACCAGCAGGTAGTTAAAATATCAGTGTCACAAAATAATCGCAAACAACGTTCAAAAACTGCTTCCAAGTCAGGTTGGCTGAGCGGTAAGGTAAGCCACTAGATTTAAGACCTAGTTCCCGATAGGGTTCGAACCCAACAGCTGGCAAAGGGTTTTTTTATTATATTTTTCTTTTATGAACAAGTCTATATAATATAAATTTCTTTATTCTTCTTTCGATTTGTATGGTGATATTAATATGATATTTTGTTAAAAAAGCTTCGCTGCTTTCATTAAACCACCTAATTAGTTTTTTTTTTATTTTTTTGTTTTTGTAAGTGCTATTAGAGTCCTTTAAAATCCTTCCTTAATCATGTAGGCCGTAACTTAGGCCTAGCATAAAATTCGACAACAATAAGCGAATGAATTCAAATTCAAAATAGTCCGACATAGAACAGTTCAGTTTCCAAAATTTCGTAACGGTATATGAATTTTTGGAGGAGAAAATTTACGAGAATGGAACTTTAGTTTTTGACTATTTAAGCCGGAGCTACAGACGTCCTTATCGATCTGATGATCGTCTCCCCGCAGTAGCGTGACTGTTTCATTTCATTATTGTATATTTCATTAAAAAGAGCGCAAAAAAAGAGTTTCTGTGAGAGTTTCTTGCGCCGCTTCTTCTGTCTCAGAGCGCTATTTGTTTCCAAAGCGGTAGTAGTATCTAGTATATTAGAAACGACATCAAAAAGAATTCTAAAGGAATCAATTTTGAGAAAATAAATGCATTTTATGCCTTTTTACTGTATTTTGTTTCAGAATTGTTTAATAGGCCTCAGCTGTTTCATCTCAATGTGTCTGGCATCTGCCTGCTACTACTGTCTGTGTGAGACTCACTTGAAGGCTGTGTTGGAGAGAGAGCACAGCTGCGGCCCAGCCAGAGCCCAGTCCGCCAGTCTCACGCCGGCAAGGTTGAACTGCCGCACCGCCCAAACAATCCACAGCTTCACATGCTGCACTGACCTGCCGCATCATACAATTTCACCGCATTTTACCAGTGGGAGGCTCCTTTGCAAAGGATGCCGGCTAGATTATGGGTTGGTACCCAAAGTTGGTACGACGGTGCCTATTTCGGCCATGAAGCAGTAATGTGTATCCGGCCTTAAGGGCACCGTAGCTAGTAAAATTACTGGGCAAATGAGACTTAACATCTTATGTCTCAACGTGACGAGCACAATTGTAGTACCGATCAGAATATTTGGGTTTTTTTCCTGATACCAGAGCGCTACTACATTGTTATGAGCAGGGCGTATCAATTACCATCAGATGAACGCCTTGCTCGTCTCATCCCGTATTGGCATAAAAAAATAAAAACAAGAAAATCATACATATCGTAAACTGGGCACTATAAGTTATACTACTTTAGGCGCGTTTTGAAAAAATGATGAGAGTGAAAATTTAAAATGCGCGCGCATCACTGTAACACAGAAGTAACAGGTTGAAGTTGGTTCCTAAAATTTTCTGACGTTTGCGTTTCTTCGTCCATTATTAGAACAGGCAAAGGGTTCAAGCCCATACGGCCCTATTCATTATTTAATAATTAATTGTAAAAGCCATGTTTGCAAGATTTTTACAAAATTGTTCTTTCTGAAAACGTAGAATAACACGAGGAAAAAATCATTTTAATGATTTTTACTTCGCTAACGAAGTGGCCTAAGCCAAAGAAGTATAACTTCTTGCGTGCATACATAAGTACACGCACACTTTTTTTTATATATAAGAGGGGGCAAACGGGCAAGAGGCTCACGGGTTTGCGAGTGGTGAGGCAACTGCCCATGGACATCCGTAACAACAGGTGTCAAGAGATGCGCCGGCCTTAAAGGTGGGAGGGAATATGCTCTTTTCTTAAAGGTCCCTAAGTCGTATCGGTTCGGGAAAACAGCAGGCGTTAATTGATTCCACAAAGTAAGGCGGGGCAAGAAATTTCTTGCAAAACGCGCGATTGTGGAATGGCAGACTTCAGCCGCTAGAATCAACCCGAACAGCTCCTCTGAGCACTCCCCGTGCGGAAGAAGATGCAGAGAGAACCAACATCTCTACGTCATCCAGATGATTCGAGCCGCTCTTCGTTGTATGCCCAAAGGTGGGAACAGTACTCCATGTGGGGCCGAATTAGCGCCTTATATAATTGCAGGCTTATGGTGAAGTAGTTACAGTCTCGCCTTACTGAGTACAGCAAGCTTTATAGAGGCCAGTTTGGCAGTCTCTTCCAAGTTAGCACGAAACTGAACGTCGCTCGATATATCGACGACGAGTAAGCCGATGCAAGGGGTGGCAAATATAACAAAGGGATACTTTTTAGTGGTGAACGCACAAACTTGTGTCTTCTTGGGGATGAATTGGACAAAATTTTGTTGGCCCCATTCCGATACTTTACAAAGCAAAGTCTCGATTTCAGACATAAGTTTGTTCCGGTTCTCGTCGACGCTATCCCAGGACATGTTGGCACGGCCGGTGTAGGAAGCATACCCTGTGCTATGGTCTGCATAGCAATGAATAATGATGATTTGCAGCATATCATTGATATGCAGAGGAAACAATGTAGGGGAAAGCCTTGCGGGACACCAGTGTTTATCGGTTTTAAGTCGGAGCACGCACCGTTGATAACAACGTTGATGCTCCTATCGACCAAATAGATAGTGACCCATTTGCACAACCTCTCGGGAAGCCCATAGGATGGCAGTTTTACTATTAATGCTTTATGCCACACCCGATCGAAAGCCTTTGCTATGTCCAAACTTACCGCCAACGCCACTCCCTTCGACTCAACCGCTTGCACCGATTTATGGGTGAGGCAAGAAGCTCATTAGCTGGGCGACGGTGACAGAAACCGTACTGTCTGCAGTCAAACCAAGGTTGTGACCTGCCACTGATAGGCACCGAGGAGGATGTAGTACCACATCAGGAAAAGCGTCTGAAGCGGCATCTGGATCATCCAGCGAAACACTGACCTATAGTAGACGGCAGCAAACATAAAAGGGGCTGTGTTAGGCACGTGATCGGCACGGTGCTTGGCCTGATTTCTGCCGCCGTATACCACTTTCGCACGACATGCCACATATTAGAATATGATACCTACCATCTGGATGTGTGACGTTCCTGTACAGTGCGGTATTTCATGGAAAAGTTTTTTCTACGTACAACCAAGCCATGGAATGAGCATCCTTGTTCGGTGTTTCCAGGACGAAACGACATCGGCACCTTTAATAAAGCGCGTACATCTACATAAAAGCCTACAACGCTCGTATGATTTCTCTGGTGTTGCAAGAGAATGTGGGCGGCGGTGACCATTTAACATCAGGTTCATCGCACGCTTATTTGTCCTCCTTCTACCATAATAAAATGCCAATTGCGGCCTCATTCTTTTCAGCCAAGCACCCTTTGTTGTTTAGACGTGAAGGACGCCGTCACCGCCGTAGCCGAGTCACTTGGCTACTGACACCTAGGTCATGTGTTAAAGTGACGACCGCAGTGGCGGTACCAGCTAAATGTCGGATTTTGAAAAACCCTGAGCGGCCCTCCATTGTAGTGGGAAGGGTGTGTCGCTTAACATCGGGGGGGAATGTGTTGCTCGTCTCAAAATATATGTTAAATACCACTCCATGGGGTCCTGTGGGATCTTCGCCTTGCTGTGCTCGTTCCTGAAGTGTTCGTCTACGATCCACTTGACTATGGGCGGCTTGGGCTCCTCCACGGGCTGCCGGAGCTGTTCCACCGACTGAGAGATCACCTCCGAAGGCTCCTCGTCGACCTGGACTGTGATATGCTTAAGCAGTCTTGGCAATCAAACAACGCTTCAGCGTATTGGATCTATTATACAACGCACGCAGTAGCTGGTAGAAAAAACTAGGTAATATTAGGTACCTACCTAGTAATGTGTATGGATAATAATATACCCCACATGACACGGTCAACTTAATTCAAAATTTGGACCGCGCCGTCCGTTCCTTGTAATAAACTATGTTTTTTACGATTTAATTTGTTTTCGGAATTTTCCCTTATAGGTATTACTTGCCAAATTTAAACCAACCAACGGAAAATACCTCAGAAATTATGATTCGCTTCAGAGTGTCCAAATATAAGTTTTCTTGAGTATCTTTTTTTTACCTTAACTTAGAAGTTTGATTGTTTTGCGAAACTTCAAGAGACTGTAGACTTGAGATTATCGGTTGCCATTTCTATCTATTGTGTCAATTTTATCTTTAGTTTCCTTTTTTTGCTGGCTGTACTTTTAGATTATCTTCCAATGAGCAATTCGGGACTCACTGGTGTCAGGCGGAGGCAGGTGAGGCAGGTGTGGCAGCTGCATCAGCTCCTCGTCGGGTTTGAGCACGTCCATGATGTTGATCTTGCGCTGGGTGGCCCGGAGCTGGATATTCACCTGGACCACCCCCGACCCGCTGATACATTGCTCCACCAGGGTTTTGTGGTTCTCCAACTGAACAAACACACACCAGTACAAAAGTATTACTATAGTTCGTTTTAGAATAGGCGTAAAAAACCTATTATGCTAGCATCGAAACAATAGGATAGGAATTACGTATCGGAAGTACGATGTTCAAAGTGGACACAATTCGCGAAAAGGGGGCGCACAACAATAGTCCATCAAGTAAGCGTCACTGGTTTTATTATGGAAGAGCTCATTCCGCACTTTGGTTACACGTGGCAGAAAGTTCCATGATAACATGATATCCTAGTGTATCCGTATGGATCAATGATCCATACGCACGATAGGGACTAATGTAAGGATCTCGAACTGATCGAGACGTTCACAGTGCAGTGGATTCTAAGCCGAAACTGCTGATTGTAGAGCCGATGCAGATGACCGTGGAATTGGCAATCACTCAAGATTTCGAGATCCGGTATTGCGATACAAGTCGAATCTTCTAAGGGATAAATATAACATATTGTTATGTTTTTAAATGATTACTCCCACTTCTGTGATTAATAATTATACAAATAAAACTGAAAACAAAATTTTATTGTTGCGATTAGCAAGAGCAAAATATCAAGGCATTTTCCTAATATGCAAATATTGGGGTTGAGCAGGTTATCAACCGTAAAGAAAATCCTGTAGATGAAGCCATAACTTGAGAGTTGAACAAAGCATACAAGATTTTATCAACGATACGTCACTCGAACGGTTCACTCAGTTGGAAAGAGCGCTCGCACGAAACGCGAGAGTCGCGGGTTCTAGGTCCCGCATCGTTCATAAAATTTTGTTTTCAGTATTATTTGTGTAAATATAACATAGTTCATTTTACCCAATTCTATGACATTTTTTATATAAGAGGGGGCAACCGGGGAAAGAGGCAAGCGTGATTGGAAGTAGTGAGATAGCCGCCCGTGGACATCCGTAACACCAGGCACCAGGAACCAGCGTGACCGGAGTATAAAGCATCTTAAGTACTGACTTCTGCATAACAATGTATATTGGAGGTCATTAATATGTCTTTTCACAATCCTACATCTTGCGGTTTCTCCTACTATTATTAGGTGAGTTGAAGTATGGTTGACTTGTCGAGAAAGATTATCATTGGGAGTAAGCTTGCGCATAATAGTTCGCGACTGGGAGCGGTAAATTTAGTTCCCAGCTCCTGAACGAACTAGTTCGATCTTTTAGTTCGTGAGTTCCTTTCTCTAATCCCATACTGATCGTTCGCCCGAACCGGCTTCTCCCGGTAGTTTACTAAGGAACTGCGAACAACAGTGAAGTCGCTAAAACTAACGAATTAAAACTATAATATAGTTAGTGAACATAATTAGATACCTACTGACATCTAATTAATTAACTAATTTAAATTAAGTTATTTGACAAGAGAGGACAACTCTTGCAATATCATACAAAATAGGCAACATTCACCAAATATAAATGTTACTGCTAGGGATAATCATATTTATATTATATTGCTCATAGATATTGTTCATCAGAATATACAAGGTATCTTAAGTAAGGAATTAGAAATTGAACTGTTTTTGAGCTGCTGTAATATAGATATATTATGTATTACAGAACATTGGCGTAAGAGTCATCAGCTCCAGTTTAGTTTTAGAGAACATAAAGTAATCAGTTCGTTTTGTAGAAGTAGGGCAATACATGGAGGTTCCCTAATTATTATTAATAATAGATTAAAATTTAGAAGAGATATTGTTAATCTCTCTATAGAACAACTAATTGAGATAGCTTGTATAGAACTAGAGCAATTTATTATTCTAAGTGTATACCGCCCAACACCATCATATGAACAATTCCAACATAGAATGGAGGAGGTACTATCAAAATTTAACAAAACCAGCAAGTCAATTATAGTGTGTGGAGATTTTAATATAAACGTGCTTGAACCTTCGGCCAATTGTACTAGCCTTAAAAATTTATTTCAAAGTTTTAATTTGTTCAATGTATTTTGGGAACCTACTAGAATCACCTCTACAACAGCAACCTGTTTAGATAATATTTTTACAGATGTTACTATTACTAGTAAACTCATAATGAATAATTTTCAGTCCGACCATAGTGGGCAACGTATAAAAGTAAATACAAGATTGGACAATGTCAGACCAAAAAAGGTGACGATTATACCAGTTACGGGTAGCCGTCTTGAGAGGTTTAGAAATAATTTGGTAAATACGATACCATTTTGACACTGTGGTGAAACTGCTAATTTTCACTATAACTTAGTCTTCAATTCCTTCTGTGAGGAATTTGACAGGATTTTTACTCCAGTAACGGTCACAGTAAACAACAAACATTGTTTTACAAAACAAAGTCGTAAACGCTTATATGACTTTTATTATGAGAAACATTACAATAATAGTGAAGAATTTAAAATATATGTAAAAAAAAACTCCAAGCTTTTTAAAGTAGTTTGTCATGAAGCGAAAACACGTTTCATTGCAGATAAAATTAAAAACAGTAATAATAAAGTAAAAGCGACTTGGAGTGTAATTAACAATGAAACTGATAGATCGAATTGCCGTAACACCTCTACCTGTTTAAATATTAATAATCCCGTTATAAATTCGGAAATAGAAATTGCAAATGAATTTGATAAATACTTCTCCGAAATCCCGATTATCACGACCAAAGACCTTAACTCTTCACCAAAAGCAGCACATGATATGCTTAAATTACACGTACCAGTATCTTCCACTGATTTGAAATTTAAGTATGTTACAGGTAGCGATATAATAAAAATCTTCAAATTAATTAACTTAAAAAATACAAAAGACCTATGGGGCCATTCGACTAATATTGCAAAATACATACTTGACATTATAGCACCTGAATTAGCAATAATATTTAATGAATGCATAGATGAGGGTGTGTTCCTTGACCTCATGAAATACAGCAAAGTTATACTTTTGTTTAAATCGGGCAGTTCTTTTGACCCTGCTAATTACAGACCTATTTCAGTGCTGCCTGTTTTTAGTAAAATTTTCTAAAAAACTTTTGCTTCAACAGCTACAAATGCACTTTTGTAAATTAATGAACAAAAATCAATTTGGTCTCACTAGGGGCTTATCAACGGTTAATGCGGGTACTAGCACATCTTTGACGCCTGGGAAGAGTCACAGGATGCATTGGGCATTTTTTGTGATTTGTCCAAAGCATTTGACTGCGTCTACCATGAAACTTCACTCCTAAAACTAGAGCATTATGTAGTGAAGATAGAGCCCTAAATCTGTTAAAATCATATTTAAGCGAAAGAGTTCAGATAGTCGATGTAAATAGCAAACGGTCTTCGGGTAAACCTATGGGAAAAGGTGTTCCACAGGGTTCTATTCTCGGTCCTTTCTTGTTTCTTATATATATTAACGATCCACCGTTTGTGGTAGATGATGATACTTGGCCATGAGATTGTATTGTTTGCTGATGATACTTCATTTATTTTTAAAGTGAAGCGACGTGCATATTGATGACGAGGTAAACAATACACTCTCAAAGATTTTGAAGTTTTGAGACGAATAATCTGCACTTAAACAGTAAAAAAACAAAGTGTTTACGGTTCATTACACCAAACACAGCGGAGGTCCAAACCAACGTACTTATAAATGACCAGAGATTGGAACTTGTGGACACTACGGTCTTCTTGAGTATCACGTTAGATAAAAAGCTTCAGTGGGGTCCACATATTGCCCATCTAGTAGATAGACTCAGCTCTGCGGCATATGCAGTTAGAAAGATTAGAGAGTACACGAATGTTGCGACCGCTAGATTAGTGTACTTCAATTATTTTCACAGCATCATGACGTACGGTATTTTACTATTGGGTCATGCTGCTGACATTGATATAGTGTTTGCTCTGCAAAAGAGAACTGTTCGTGCTATATATCAACTTGGTTATAGACAGTCTCTCAAAGAAAAATTTAAAGAAATAAATATTATGACTGTTAATTGTCAGTACATTTATGAAAATTTTATATACGTTCACAAACATCGTTATCTTTTTGCTCTTAATAGTGATTATCATTATTATAACACTAGAAATAAGGGATTGCTTGTAACTAATTCTAGTATGCTTCATAAGATACATAATATCTTTAAGGGTAAATGTATACACTTCTACAATAAAGTCCCAGCCACTGTTCAGGCATTATCTATAAATAAATATAAATGTTTTATAAAAAAAATGGCTCTGTCGTAAATCCTATTACTCCACTGCTGAATATCTAAATGATCGGACAGCCTGGGACTAGATTGTGATTATTTTATTGCGATAGAAATGACTGTACAATATTGTATATTTTTATTGAAAAGAGCACAAAAAAAGAATGCTGGGAGAGTTTCTTGCGCCGCTTCTTCTCTCTCAGAGCGCCATTTGTTTCCGAAGCGGTAGTAGTATATTAAAAATAACATCAAAAAAAATTCTAAAGGAATCAATTTTGAGAAAATAAATGCCTTTTATGCCTTTTTAACTTATAATATACAAAGATTATAATAATAAGCAATTTAGTCATTTAGTTTGCGAAGTACACAACAGTATCGGAATTCGAAAAAGGATCCGTAGCACAGATCACTATTATATAGCATCCGTGGGATCGATTATGAACTACGAACTAAGGAGCGAGGGATCTTGGAACTAGTTCGCATAGTTCGTCTGTGGGAGCGCCCTTTCAAATTATTTCGTTCGCAAACTACACAAGACTATTGGGAGCCTCTTCTTTTTTAGCACCCGACGATTCAGGTGTCTTACGGCCGTTTTCATGGTTCACGTTCAGGTATAACCTATCTACCCTTAGTTTAACTTACGGATACCTACATTGCTGTCACCGTTTAATGACAAGATCTTATCTATCCATAGTTATGTCCAATATAGTTATAGTCCAATGCTTTCTGCCAATAGGTTATTGAAATGTAAGTAAGTGTAAAAGGAGAGATTTGTCTACCTCTAGTAAATTAAACTAAGGATAGATAGGTTATTGAAAACGGTCGTTAGTCAGATTGAGATTGCCAAATCATTCGATGATCTGAGTTCGCTTGACTGTTGGCCAGCTATTACGATGCCTTTCTAGTCTTTGTTTGCAGCGTTTTGTACTTCCTCTTTATTTATGAATCAAGGCGAATTTGAGATGTTTTAAGATGGGGTTTTGCATTCTATAAACAATAAGTCTTACCGCTTTGGCGTCTTGCAGCCAAAAAGTATAATCAGAGAGGTCCATATTAAGTCTCTTCTCTAACATTCTGCGCAATTCTGACAGGCTTGTGCGTATGTCCATCATCTGTACTATTATATTATCATCTGCAATAAAGAATATTTTATTAAAAAATATACAATTATAGGTATATTAGTAGCAGTAGAACTAAACGTTACGCAGGATTTGTCGGGGCAGTACTTCTGTTTCACCTCAACATCTATGCTTTTGTACTAATATTTGCCAGTTAAAAATACAAGTAAGGCCTATCACAGACGACAGACTATACGTGACGCACGTTTTAGTCTGTGATAATAAAACCGATAGAATTATATGCAATAACGCATAAGACGCGCAAAAAGTCTGTCAATCAAAATATCCTCGTAGATCTGAGAGACCACGCCGCACAAAAAGTTCGCCAAAAAACACGCGATAACGCAGACAACGCTCTAATAGTCTGTCGTCTGCACTTGTTATGATTGACGTGCATCATGGCGCTAGACATCTATGTATCGATGTTGATTCAAGAAATAGAAAACAGACCAGCACTGTATGATACATCTTTGGCAGAATATCATACAGTAACAGAAATTTAAAAAGAAATTAGTGGGATGAAGTTTGGATATAGTTTTAGAACTGAATGTTTAATATGAAACAGTCCCTTTAATAATCTTTCTGAAAGAATAGGATGAACCCAAAATTCTCTATTTCTTCTTCTTTTTTATATCTCTATTACGAAATAATACACCGCAATCTCTGTACTTCACGTGTACATCCCTACAGTTCTGCCGACAAAATGAGCGAAAGTGTACGTCGTGTGCGTTGAGTCTGTGTAATATCTGCCAAAGACATTTGCGCTATTCAAACTTTTGTGTGCCGCAGGCTCGATAGCACAAAAAGTGTGTCATCTGCATCTGAAGGCCTAAACCGCAGTTTACGAAGATATTCCATCTTTGAGCCTTAAGAGTTGGCCGAGGTGTGATCGTGTCGCGGTGCTGCGTCTCAACTCGTTTTGAGATACTTCCCGTCTGACATGTGACATTTTACTATTATGGGCAGTTAAACTATGTATTACCAGCTCTAATTGTTGGATAGTTTTTTGATGTTATTTTGTATGAAATGGGCTAAAAAAATCTACAGGTAATGACAGCTTGTGAACAGTAGAACCACTCGTAGAACAGTCATTCATATAAAACAGATCTGTGGAACAAAACTCCTTCTGCGTGAGTGGTGCAGGGGCGGCGGGGATCTCTTTCCATCAGAAGGCCCGGAGGCTTGTCTAGCAAACTCAAAGGTTATTTATTCATGTAGGTTAAAAATTACACGTTGTAACGACCTGTTTGATATTTGGCTAAGAAAATTTAATACATTCAGTTTTATTTGAAGCTATTACTAGTAAACCAACACACTACTTCGGAAAGGGTATATTTCATTCGCATCGTCAATATTTTCTGCCTGTCTATTTTTTTAATATAGCAGTCCCGCTACACCGCGACAATGTTACCATGCAAGTGTCTGTCCTATCAATAAAAAAATTGAATAAAACTCACCATTGGATTCAGTGCTCTGTATTGTGTCTTCATCTATAGTATTATCTGTGAACTCGGCCAGGGGAGCTTCCAGTATCTCAGTCTCCGAAGGTATCAGACCTTAAATTTGTTAAAATTGAATTGGTTAAATTTGAGACCGTAATTTTGTTTACAGGGATGTTTGGAAAATATAGAACTGTCACCTATTTAGGTATGAACTATGAAGTGCTTTACTAGCGGTAGGACTTTAGTCGATAAGTTTTATTGGCCTTCCAGCAGGAAAATAATCTCATAGGAAATCAGAAATTATGCGCGGACGAAGTCGCGGGCAACTGCTAGCATACTTTATAAGGGAGAAGCGTGATCATTTGCTAATAGCCAGGTAGTGACTGAGTAGCCTCGCGAGGAAGCCTCGGACGTTTGCCGCGGAAGGCCGACTCGGTCTATAGATTTTTTGCATGAAAATACAGTGCGCGTCAAGCCGAGCCACGGTCAGGCTGAGCCAGCATCGAGCTATCGTAAAGTGATATCCAACAGAGACTGTACGTGCCTAACGCGGATTATATTTTAGCCAGTTTTGCATGTGACGTGTGAAAGCTATAGCCACCACTGCCTTTATATTAATTCTTCGATTTGTACAAAAAAAAAAGAAAACAAATAACAGTTGTCCAGTAGTAATAAGAGTTGTGGAGATCGACTTTGGCATTTTAAGTTCTGTGTTCAGAATATTGAGGACACCCATTAGAACCGTAGATTCCGTCATTCGTCGAACGAGGCAAAACACAACCGTCTTGAGTGGGCATACTTACAAAGGCGCGTTTGAGCATGGACAAAAACCGACAACATTCGGCTCGGGCTAGGCAGCGCGTGCTTTTGCCTCAGGCGAGGCACGTCTTGACCGACCGAGGATTTGCCTCGCGCGGCTACCTCGCGAGGCTGCTCGCTCCATCAGTACGTGGCTAATAATAAATCCTCACGTTTCAATAGTTCAAGCTCAGACAATTTATCGTCTAGATAGAGTCTCTAGACTCTCTTGCTGTGAGACAAACGATAAAAACAGGCCAGGTTTGATACTTCAGTACAAGCTACGCCTTACACTTGCTATTTGGTTGATTGCTGAAAATAGAGCCTAACTCTAAACTCAATAATTATTTTCAACGTTTTCACAGCTGTCACGTTATATGTTTGACGGCAATTTTTTTGTGTCTATTGGAAGCGTCATTCGCGAGCGTCCAGAGAACTAATTTTAACGTAATACTCTGAAGTATTTTTAGATTTTGAATTAATTTCGTTCGTTTTCCGTGTTATATACTTCAAGAATCGACGTAATAAATTAAACTTTTTTTTTGTAAATAGTTTCCCACCACTGTTGTCCACTAGGTTGTGATCACTAGTTTTAGTACCGCAGACTATCGCTACATAGCAACAGCGCATAGCGAATATCAAACAGGCACAAAGGCACTTTGACAGCCGCCAGACCAGTGGTATAGGTAATAGTAGAGGTCAGTGCGTATAAATGATCTAAGACTTCAAGTATGCGCCCGAAAATTAGTATCAAGTAAAAAGTACTAAGAATAAAAAAGTTAATAATGTGAATGGGGCCTAGGCCACTGCGGAGTTAAATAAAATGATGAATCACAAGCTATCAAGCAGAAGGCCTACCATAGGAGTGGAGCCATTCTGAGAGTTGCCAAACTGTACCAGAGGAAATCAATTGAATACATAAAGAAAATTTTGTTTTTCAAATTTTATTTGTATATTAATAGGGAGCAGGGAGGGTTATCACTTTAAAAACATAACATATAATTATGTACATCATAATTGTGACATCTATCTTGAAAACCCAAAAAGAAGAAAAAAGAAGATTGAGGTGCGTCTTGTAGTAGAAGTGCCTCCCAATTGATAAAAGGAACTTCAACAGAGCATGCCTTAGCTTAAAGAAAGCTATCAAAGACTTCCATAATAACAAATTTGGGCAGATTTTTGAATCCTTGAGTGTGGAAAAGACTTAATTATTCTCTCTGGAAGGCTACTAAACAACTAAATCAGAGAATATTGTAAAAGTAATAATATTAATGAGAATATAGTAAAAGAAGAGGATATCAACTCTAAATTCTATGACTGTAATGATGGTGTTCCGCAGGGTTCAGTCTAAGCTCTTTATACAGCCGATATTCTAACCTCAGAAGGCGTTATGACATCTACCTTTGCTGATGACACTGCGATTTTGGTAAGCAGAAAGTAAGCAAATTCAGCTAAGTACACAAAATTTGTGTCTGGATGAAGACTTGGAGGATCAAGGCAAGTGCTCCAGTTACCCTAGTCTGTAAACCTCTTGCACAAGTGGAATCAGTTAAATACTTGGGAATTCACCTGGACCGTTGATTGACTTGGAGTATGCACATCACAGCTAAGCGAGATGAATAAATTTCAAATTCAGAAGCTTGTACTGCCTTGTTGGTAGGAACTCCCAGTATCTCTGGAGAACAAACTCATACCATACAAAGTAGCCTTCAAGCCAATCTGGACTTATGGAATCCAGCTTTGGGGTACAGCCAGCCACTGCAATATTGAGATACTCCAAAGGTCTCAAAACACAATCCTGAAAAGTATTGGAAAAGGGTCACCAGCAATGAGGTACACAAAGATTCCTCTGGTCAAGCAAGAAATCGTAGCAACTGGAGGAAAATATAGAACTTGTTTAGAAGTCCACTCAATCAAGCTTACTCATGGGCGCCTTGTCCCTAACCGGCCGCTGATCTTGACTAATAGAGAAACCTAAATGAAAGAGTCCTTCTCGCTGGAAAAGGGCCTCTGCATGTCTCATTCCCTTATATATATATATATACTGCTTGTACTATATAACCTACTGATTGCAGAAAGTTACATTATATTAAAAAATATATATATATTATAAGTAATATTGTCTGTTTGTCCATTATAATATAACAGCATCTATACTTTGTTTCAGGTATAATAAGCAAATAAAACTGACAACCATTGGTTAGGCTAAATGATATGAATGGATTCCTTAATAATCTTCAATTTTTTATCCGTCATCTATTAATTCTCTAGAATTGACTCCATTAATACATTACCTGATCCTTATATACCCGAACAAATATAAAAATTCCAAACTAAGGCTCTGAGATAGGAGTCCAGCTAAGTATGGCACTATAAACTACATTACATTATCAAGAATTTATTGAATGGCAGTTTTAGAATAATGTTAATTTTTTTAAATTTTTCTCATGATTATATTTGACTTAAGTAATAAAAAGCCCTCTTCTTTCACACTATAATCAAATTAATATGGGCTTCATTGCCGATATTAATATACCTAAACAGGATATATAGTATGAAAAGAATTTAATGATATAGGAAAGCAGTGTGTCATAACATTTTACCCACATATTATGCTGCAGACCTTAGTCTATTTACTAATAGCAAATTTTTATTAAGAAATTTTATTTGAAAAAATTTATACAGTAAGACTGGCAACCAAATCAGTACTTTTTTGAGTGGTATTGCCAAGTTGATACTACATGGGCACCTTCCAAGGAGGGTGCACAGCCACCTATAAGGCCGGCAATTCTTTTGTGATACCTTTGGTATTACAAGAGAGCATAGGCAGCGGATCCTGGGCACCACCCTCTCTGAGACCACTTGCTTGGCAATATAGAATGCATGGGAGAGGATAGTGGAGTGAGCAAAGCATACTCGGGACTAGTAGAGGGCCGAAGCCCAGTAGGCCGCCTTAAGTGCAGGTGGAACAACATGAAATAATCAAAAACTTTTGATATCACACAGGACCGAAATAAGTCGAGGACTCTTGTGTCAAAGGCCAAGTTCCACTTTGGATAAGTTTTCAGGAGTAAGTAAATAAGTATAGACAACTAGATCCCTTACCATCAAGTGAACCTGACAAAAAAGTTGATAAAGTTAAATACCACTTCAAATAAAATTTAATGATGAGGACAACATAAAACTATAATTCTAAATTAGATGCTGTATCTTCAAAGAACAGCATACAGAAACTCAGGGTTGAGACATAAGCTAGACCATAAATATTGAGGGTATATTAAATAAAATATTTAAAATTTAAAAAGTTTTACTAAGTTGATTAATGAAAATTAAGTGGCCAGTACTCTAAGCAAAATTAAAACTTTATCAATATTTTAGAAGATAGTAGGGAGATTTAAAAGAAAAAGTAAATCCACCTACCCAAGTCGGATTCGGTAACAATATACTGTGGTATTATTGACATAGGATCCGAAGTTTCGACGTTATCTTCAACAAATCTGTTTTCAAGAATCTCCATTTTAATAGACCTAACATTTAGAAGGTCACTAATGTCCGTCTCTTCCATTTTTGATTTTTTTCAACAACACTTCTTAGAAAAATTTCAAAACATATTAAGTTTTAAGAAAAATATTGTTTGTTTTTGAAAAATCGTTTCAAAAATATAAATAAAGGAAAAGGAAACTGGGTTCATATCCACTTCCGCGTGCGCCAAAGGAAGCCATGAACACAGAACACTACTACTCAAAATTACGATGACATGAATAGTTAGTAGCTAGTTCACAAGAAATTTCAAAGTGACAGTTGACACCAGACATTTGAGTTGACAATTTAATTTTTGGGATCCTTAGAGAATGGAATTGTACAAACAAGTTATAGTAATGTCCTAAAGGACGTAATAATCGATATCGATAATTAAAGACACTTTTTAGGAGGGGACAATCTTTTGTGGTCGATTCACCGACATACTAATGACTTGATTAATTTAATTATAATATTGACACACTTTTACACATATTTGTTCATATTATTAATAAATATTATGAAATTATAATACTAGTTCCAAGTTTTCACTTCTATCGGCAGTAGACACTAGTTGACGATTTTGACGCAGGCGCCATTCGTGGTCATGTATGTGGCTACAATCTGAAAAATGAGATTCAAACTTTAAGAAAACTTATTGTTTTTTTGAAAAGAAGTGGTCTTTTTCTTTGTCAAAAATCTTCTTTGGCCAAAGTTTTAAAAGTTTTGGCTGTTCATATAAAAAAATCGGATAATAGTAAAATATTAACGAACGCACTGATTTGTTGTTGATTATATTGGAACGATGCTACTTTTTAAAAAAGGCAAAAATATTGTGTCTCAACGATAACCACACCGTAACCCAATCCTGGACTGAAGACACTGCTACTTCCATCTCGACAGTACCGATTGAAAAAGGCGAACGCCACGTGGCACGCTACCTGCGTGTCACGTGGCGTGACGTGGCAGCAAATATATATAAACAAGACGCACTAGTGGCATTTAATCTAAGAAAACTGGCGATTATCACGAAGATATGAATACCCCTCCGTATGAAGAGGTTCAAGAACATGCTTCTACTATCGTTGTAAGAACCATCAATGATTTTTATTGATAACGCACCATAGCACTCTCACCAAATTAACAAAATGACAACGCAAGCCAATAAAAAACATAAAATTATTAATGGGCTACGTGAAGATTGAGAAAATGTGTACGGTGCCAGTTAAGAATAAAATTGTTTAAAATATTGGAAACCAAAAATAAAGCAAAATGGTATGTGATCGATGAAATGGCAGCAGAATATGGTCATATCGTCGTTAGGATACCTCCATATCACTGCCAATATAACGCCTTAGAACTTAAATGGGCACAAGTGGAAGATCATGCAGTAAGAAACATTACAAGGCCCCCATTCACAGCAAATAAAATGTTGCAATCACTCATAAACGCTTGCACCCCCGTGACGGCTGAGAACTGGGCAAGTGTGGTGAAGACAACTAAGAGAGTTATAATGTCTGATCGGGACTGCATATTAATATTGCGTTTGATAATTTATATTCAATCAATCAATGATTAATATTTAAGTGAGTTTTTGGAATATAAAATTGTCACTGTGCAACCTTAATCAATTTCCGTAAGATGTCTTGGTGCAAACTACCGGCATGGATTATGTTATGAGTATCAATTAGAGTAAGTTTCAGCGATCAAAAATGCATAGGTAGCCCGTACACAGTCAATTTAGATCACAATCACCACGCTTTGATCGTGATCTTGGATCTCGTCAAAACATCACACAGTCAATTTTGATTTCTTCAGTCCGTGTATTGCAACGTGTGTATGTACTGCCGCGTCGTCATGGATTTACGTAAAGTTAAAACGACATATTAATGTTGAAGAAAAGAATTCGTAAAAGATGCTGGGTAATACAGTGCTTACTCAAAATAGAATTGTACAATCATTTAAATCTACTAAATTATATCCAACTAACTACTGAAGTTGACAATTATAAAAACTACTTCAGAATGCAGGAAAAATGAATAACTTGACCCTTTGGCTTCTTGGTATTAAATAAAAAACTTAGCGTAGAGTTTTTGCTTTTGGTGTGTAAGCTGGGAAGTCCATACCTCAGTTAACTGTTCTAACAGGATGAAAAAATCTTATTTCAAATGTGGAAGCGGAGGTGAATTTGCCAGTTCGATCGGAGGCAACTAGGAACGCGTATTATTGTCATCCATTTTCAAAGAGCGCTCAGTGTGGACTAACGTGATCTTGCACTTACACGTTCAATCTGGATAACGATCCACAATCAGAAATATAATCAAGATTTCAAAGTATCTAGATATTTCTGATTGATCAGCAGCATCCATCCGTCAATATGCTTCGTACACTATCAATCTGTATCAATCAATTCCGATCAAAATAACGACACATATTATAAATATCTTCATGATAAGTTTGTTCACTTAGTGATGTGAGGTAGTTTTTGACGTTCAATAAGTGATTTCGAATAAAAATATTTGAATTTGAATTTGAAGTAAATATATTTTAATCACTACTGATTTAAAATACTACTGAGGCATACCAGCAATAAATTTAATAGGAGCAGTACAAAAATGAAGAAGCCAATGCGCATTTTTATTATGTACATAATATAAATGCGCATTAAGAACGTAAGGCTGTGAAATTAATCGCATATAGGTTGGAAATTACTGAATACTTGATGGTCAAGTCAAGCCGATTGGCTTGATTATTCGCCTTTGTGTAGAATGTGAAGTCTCTCAGTTTCTTCTACAGCATATTATATTCATGGGGAGCGCTCAGAGCAGTTGTTCAGATTAATATTTAACACACAATTATCCAGCGAAATTTCACCTGCATCACGTTGATGTCTGGCATTCCACTACCACGCGTTTTACTTGAAACTTTTTACCATGCACAGCAACTCTGTGGCCTTATCTGCCGTCTGTTTTTTTAGTTATGTAAGGAATCTATGTTATGTATTTTTTTAATGAATTATGGTTTGGGCTGTGGCTTCATTGCCAAGCTCTAAATAAATGAAAAAAAAATTGACAATTGACATATTTATTTCTTCACAATAACAAATAACAATCATCATCAGAAATGATTAAATGAATCCAAAGAGTTGCCAAAGAGCATCAATCTTCATTCTTCAGAAATCAGAGTTCATAACCTCGAACCTTCATATTTAAAAGTTTTTAAATTATAATACATGAATTATGGTTCTAAATTAATATATCGTTAGTACCTACTCTTTTAAATTATTGTTCCGATTTCTTTCGTTCGCCATTCCAGTAATAAAAGTAAACAATAGCCATAGTCAAATAATATTTAATAAGATTGTAATACTAAAATATTATGATATAATATATTATATTATAATTTATAAAGTGTACCTACTTTAAAAAAGGATGGATAGCTGTAGTGAACAGTTTATTAAAGATGTTAAAATTGAGGATACAGAACAGGAACTATCAGGTACTAAATTCTTCGAAATATATGTATTTGTTTTTTCTTGGATACATCAGTATCGTTGTATCTTTTTTATTTTAATAAGAACAATTGACTGTAAAAAATTATTGTATTAATCATAGCATCCCAAAACATTATATTTTGTGATTATGTTTTTATAAATATCAAGTAAATATATCTCACTATCAGGAAAAAGAACTGAGAATCCTTTATATTTTGTGTGATTGAAATATATGAATATTATGACTTATAATATAAATAATTGTATTATGTTAAAAAACAACATTATAAAATTATTATTATCAGCAAAAAATAAAATTATTTATGGAATCCTACTGCCACACAAATTTTTATATTATTATATAGAATCCTGATGTGAAAAATATGGATGAGACAATCAAAAAAATTTGATAACTACAGCAATGACTAACAGCTTCACAAAATTAATTAACTAAGAAACGGTATTGAATATTCTTATAATTTATATAATCTATTTTGGAAAACAATTGGGTGTGCAATGTGCATTAGAAATTTGCATCCGAATTCAGGGTTGGTTAACACACCTCGGAGATTCATGGCTTATGGATAAAAAAAACGGAGCTCGCTGAACAGTTTTCTACATGAACTGTAATTCAGGCATAGACCTCCAGAAACACGGGAAGACCTGTGTGTAGGCTTTGCTTTATTGGATAGGAAGTATAGGAAAGTAATAGGAAGTAATTGCAATGGTAAACCAAATGGTTACCACAAGCAGCTTCCTACAGTGCCAGCGGATCACTTGTATACTGCTCAACGATTCTGTGAGGTGCAAAGATTTTGCAATTTGCTGCTTATTTTATTATGAGTGCAATCATTTATTTTGTCTTCAGAACTTTGCAGCTCAGATTCTTAGAGCCGCAACCCAGGTTATATACCCATTGTTTGCGGTCAGCTGCTGCTTATCACATTCATTACACCAGGGCTATGATCTCGATGTATTGTATGCCTTTAATTTTTCAGGAAAACATCAAAATGTTTTGGACACACATCTAATTAACTTAACTAATAACAACAAACAAAATGAACTGTCTCTTAAAGAAGAGTGTAAAGAGGAATTACATGAGGCGGAGCAAGAGTTGTCAGGTAATTATAACATTATAGTATTTTTTTTATATGGGGTATGTGATCACCACCTCCCACACTGATCTTCTAACATCCGAGGAATTGTCCCCGTGTTAAATGCGGTAGGAGACACACAATGAAGTCTCTACGCAACACCTAGTGATTCAGCCGTTCAAAGAGCACTGGGTCCCCGATAATTCGAGCTGCTCTGCGTTACAGGCGGTCAAATGGATCGAGCTGATTCTGGGGTGCGCCAGACCAGAGATGACAGCAAAACTCCATGTGTGGCCGGACCTGAGCTTAGTAGAGCGCTGGAATGCGGGGTGGCTTGAAGTAGTGCCGTGCTCTATTAATGACACTCAGCTTTTCCGAAGCCAATTTGGTTTTGCCCTCCAGATGGCCACGAAATTGGCAATCGCTCGAGAATTATATGCTCTTGGAGTATAAAAATGTATTGTGAAAGCAAAGTATCTAATTTATCGCTATATCTTTATGAAAACTGTATCTTATGACATTTTTTATTATCATAACCTTTATGAATTAAATTTTGCCATAGTGAAATATTAACACTCTTGTAATCGGTGTTTAAATCCCTTTTTTGAATGAATTGCTTCGTGCATATCATATAGGCAATTAGGCAGTGCATACCTCGTGTTAAAGTTAATTTAGTTTAATTTGGTTCCGTTATTTTATTTTTTCATATTCCAAAGCTCAACTACGACTGGTTGGATCCACAGTGCCTACCTTATTAGAAAATCGATGCACGCCGCTGCAATTACCCATTGTTGAATACAATCGTATTTACTAAATATAAACCAAGACTCTTGTAGGCTTTGGTAAAGTAATTTGAATACTAAGCAACTAATTCGTAGCGGTTACAACTTGTCAGTCAAAATCGTTTACATTAACAATAATCCTTTTCCATCTTGCTAGATTTAGAGTTATCATTAGAGCCGTTCTTCTCTTTTCGCACGATTTGTATTACTTAGTATTAGAACCAACTATGGTAAAAATAATCTAACATTTGGAGGATCACAGCTTTACAATAAGCTTCCGAAAACTGTTAGGGAAGCGACTGCGCTCAACATCTTTAAAAAAAGGCTGCTGTATCATATACAAACCAATGAATAAAAACATCTTATTAAGTTACTTAATAATAACAAACCTACATATCTTTTAACTTGGACCACCGCTTTAAAACCGGAATGCAGCAATGAGCAAATTCGCCTTTCATTCACTGATTTTATGTTCTCATATAAGTGACGACTGTCTTATTGAGAAATAAAACTATCTAATCTAAAAACTCTATCTATGTTATTAACTTTACAAACATTTTTAATCTGCCAGAGCATTTTTTTGAAGTGGAGTTACGGCTGAATGAAGACAGTATACAAGACGGACCGAACATTAAGCAGGAGTGTAAAGAGGAGATAGATGTGGAGGAGCATGACTTACCGGGTAATTATTGAAGCCATTATTTTGGATCTTATTTGTATGAAAAAGTAGGACAAACATGAGTAAAGATCACCTGAAGTGAAGTGATTACCGCTACCCACATTCTCCTGACCAGCCTTTTAGAAAGGTATTATCCTCTGCCCTCGACTCTCCGATGAGCTATTATCCTATTCATTGATAAATTTTACAAAGCAGTTGACTAGAGATTCTGGAATATGTATCTAAACCAATGCTTTCATCTCTGGTGCACGGCAGCAACAATAGGTACGGCTTCTCTTGACCATCGATCTGCCATTTGTTCTTCAAAGATCGCGCCCATCACACTCAACGGGGTATCGCGCAAAATCTCAGCGGGCTTGTTTTAATCAATCTAAAGATGGCACTAACATCAGCTGCATTGCCCCTTAGCAATATACCATGGGACATATGTAATACTATGAAAATAACTAAAGTAAACTAGTGGCGCTGTATCTAGTGAAGTGCCATACGCAAATTATAATACCTTGTCTTTTTTATCTGTAAGGTTAGGAAGACAAAAACTTGAATTTTTCATGATGACAAAAGTAACACAAGATGTAATGCTTAAATTATATAGATTTGCGTAGGCACCTGAATGTTCCGTTTAATTAAGAGTTAAGTATTGAAAAGTAGTGACATAAAAATATTTAAATCATATATCTTACTAAAAAAATACTAAGGAGCTATGGAGTAACACTGCTAATATTGTAACGAATAGAACGTAGTTGAAATTTAAGCTCTTGAAATGGCAGCAATATGTGATGAATCATCAGGGACTACATTATGTAGTCCCTGAACTTATGAAACGAAGCAAAACTGTATCATACAAATTATAGGCGAATTTCAGTGATGACTGTTTTTAAAAACGAAGGTGTAAGGCTCATTGAATTTTTGTAATTTGTCAAATGCATCATGCACCATGACATACATATATACTCTTACAATTTAAGCATAACGGAGTAACAAATACAATTTGAAATCTATTAAAATAATATTTCGATATAAACGTTCAGGTTATTGACTGAAAAGGCAAAGCGATCTTCGGGTAAACCTGTAGGAAGAGGTGTTACACAAGGTTCTGTTTTCGGTCCTTTTTCTTTCTTATTTCTGGGCGACCTACCTTTTGTGGGAGACAAAAGCTATAAGATTGTATAGTTTGCTCGCTATACTTTCCTTATTGATGGGGAGGTGCAGAATGCATTCTCAAAGTAGAATGTTGTTTCTAGACGAAAAATCTCCTTATAAACAATAAAAAGCAAACTTTTTCGGTTTTAAACACCAAACACAGCAGAGGTGCAAACCAACGTTACCCTTTTAAGTAGCGACGAGGAGTTGGAACTTGGACACTTTAGACTTCTTATGAGACTTCTTCTTATTAGTTCCGATGGGGCTTAGGGGCTGGGACACATTCCCCAGCAAGCACATAAACTTACTTCTGCTGTATACTCCATTAAAAAAATTTAAGAGTATACTAATGTTTTTAGAGCTAGATTAGTGTACTTAAGTTATTCTCATAGCATCATGACGTACTGTGTTTTGATATAAAGTGATGCTGCTGATATTCATAATATAGTTTTGAGTTTTGACGTAGCAGATCCGAGGTGTTCGTGGTATATATTATCTTGGATATAGAAATCTCTTAGAGAAAACAATCAAGATAAATACTATGTCTGTTAATTCTCAGTATATGAAAAAAATTAAATATATTTCCGAAAAAATCGGCACCCGTTTGCTATACGTAGTGATATTCATAAACATTATGCAAGAAATGAGCTATCGCCGAATACTAATTATGGTACGCTTAAGTTTAAGAGCAATATACTTTTGTAATAAAGTCCCCTATGTTCAGTCATTGTTTCTAATTTAATTAGATTTTTTTTATAAAATCTATAAGCAGTGTATCTTGTTACTCAGCTGCACAATATCTAAACGGTGACACAGTCGACAGGCAGCAAAAGAGAGCATACAAGAATACTTGGTCAATTTATTGCGCTGTTTCATCTCCCTCAGAGCAATATTTATTTCTGATACAGTGATAGTGATCATGAAGACATCAAATAGTTTTGTTAACAGTTTGTTAGAATCATAGGATACATGTCACACTAGTGATAATGATCTAATATCTTCAATTATTGATTGGTAATTGAAATTCTCAGGTTTCTACGCAGACTGTCAGATAGAAGCGACAGCAGATGAACAGTTAGATGATAATGTATCAGTCAACCAGCTCTGTAGTGAACAGCTCAAGGACAGCTTAGTGGAATTGGAGAGTAATGGTAAGATGATAGTGTGTTTAGATTTTGTTAGGGCTACTGCATATACATAGATCAACGGTAAAGAAAGCTAGTGGCTGTTTCGTTCACTAGCTGTCTTTTGTTGTAAGTGTACCCAGAATATTGTTATGTATATATATAAATATATGTGGAGGTTGGTTGTAGGTTGGTTATGAACCTCCTCATTTTTGAGGTTATCCTTTGTCCATCCGATCACAAAAAAAGGTGACAACTCGGACCCGGCTAACAACAGGCCCATTGCTTTTACCTCCCTGCTCTGCAAAATCATAGAAAGCATAATTAATCGACAGCTCTTGATATACCTAGAGGGTCACCAGTTGATCAACAGTCGACAGTACCTTACCTTATTTGCAACAGGTAAGCGTAGAAATTATAGTCTTTCAGACTTGAGAGAACGTATAGCGTTCACGATGTGATTCTAGTCTTGCCTCCCGTTATTGACTGCTTTCCTGCGACCAAGAAGCAACCTTGCGGACGCACTGTGAGCTCAAGCGGGGCTCTCTTTCAGTAAAGTTTCTGAGCCTCGAGAGAACGTATGGCTTTCATGATCAGCTGTTAGCCGTGCTCCCCGTTCTTGACTGCTTTCCTGCAACTAAGAAGCAACCTTGCGGACGCGCTGTGAGATTTTTGCGAGAAGGATTTTTCCGTAGCGCGAGCCTGCATTCTCCAGATACAGCAAGTCTCGCCTCACGATCTTAAATTAAGGATCGAAAGATATATTCCAAGATCCTAATCATCCCTAATTTTTTTGCTTCTCTTGAATACTAAGATTTAATCTTTTTCTAAGAATTGTGAACAAACAAACCGTTATTGAATTCAAATCTCTGATCCTATTTAATTTATAAATTTAATAATACACATTGTTTGTCCAGCAAAATAACATGGCAAATTTTACTAAATTAAGTACATTTGTTGTTGTGAACTAAGCTATATAAGTTACTATAGTTTTTTAGCTAACCCACGCGAACTTTTTACTTTTCCGGGATCAAAAGTATCTAAGATGTTGACTGGGCATATAAGTTACACCATGCAAAATTTCATTTAAACCGGACCAACACTTTCAGAGATTAACCGTATAAAAAAGAGAAACAGATTAATTTAAAACCCCTTGACTCCGTTTTCACCATTGTACAGACATTCAACCTCTACAATTTGATTTTAAGTATTATAGATTAGTTGACAGTACAATTTTAAACAATTTGACATTATTTTTGTATTTGTTATAATTGATATGTTTCAAATATTTTATTCTGCATTACAGTTAAAACAAAAACAGTGAGAAACAAGGAAGAAAGGAATAAAATGGTACATGACGATAAAATCAACAGTAAAGATATTAATAGAAAATGTATAAAAGGAAATATTATTAAAGATCAAAAACGACAAAGTAAGTTGCTTAAAACAATAGTTCAGCGTAGAAGTTGCATTCAAGAAGACAACTCCGAACTTTCTGAAAACAATAACGAGAAAAATACAAATACAGAATTTAAAAGTTGTGATAAGTTTTCTGAACTGCACAATATCCAGGCCAACACAAATAACAAAGACATTCGAGACCAGTCGTTGATCGTCGATGATTTACAAACTGGTAAAAAATTGTATTCATGTGAGATATGTGGTAAAAGTTTCAATGTTAACAGTAATTTGAAGAGACATACATACATACATAAAAGTGAAAAGCCATATTCGTGTAATATTTGTGGTAAGAGTTTTAATGATTTATATACTTTGAAAAATCATGACATAATACATACAGAGGAAAAGTCGTATTCGTGTACTGTGTGTGGTAAGAATTTCCATCAATCTATTGCATTGAAGAGACATAATACAATACACACAAGGGAAAAGGCCTGTATATGTAAAGTTTGTGGTAAAATATGCAATAGTTCTGATAAATTGAAAGTTCACAATAGAATACATACTGGTGAAAAACCATATGCATGTTATGTATGTGGTAGGAGTTTCAGTAGTTCTGGCAATTTGCAAAGACATCATAAAGTTCATACCGGTGAAAAGCCATATTCGTGTTCTGTGTGTGGTAATAATTTTAATGATCTATCTATTTTAAAGAAACATAATAGAATACATACTGGTGAAAAACCGTACACGTGTTCTGTGTGTGGCAAGAGTTTCCGTCAATCTTGTAATTTAAAAAAACATAATACAATACATACAGGTGAAAAAAAACATAAATGTAATTTGTGTGGTAAGAGCTTCAATAATTCTTATAATTTAAATTTACATAGTAGAACACATACTGGCGAGAAGCCGTGTTCATGTAACATTTGTGGTAAAAGTTTCAATCATTCTGGCAATTTGAAAAGACATATAACCATACATACCGAGGAAAAATCATATACATGTAATTTATGTGATACAAGTTTCAATAGTTCTGATAAATTAAATGTTCATATTAGGATACATACTGGTGAAAAGCCGTTTTCATGTAGTGTTTGCGGAAAGAGTTTCAATCGATTTGCTGATTTGAAAAGACATAATTTTATCCATACTGGTGAAAAACTATATTCATGTAATATTTGTAGTAAGAGTTTCAATCATTCTGGCAATTTGAAAAGACATATAACCATACATACTGAGGAAAAATCATATGCATGTAATTTATGTGGTAAGAGTTTTCATAGTCCTGGTAATTTGAATGAACATGCAAGAATACATACTGGTGAAAAGCCATTTACATGTAATATATGTGGCAAGACTTTCAGTCAATCGAGTAATTTGAAGAGACATCATACACTACATTCTAGTTAAAATCTCTATTTATGCAATGAAGCTCAATTACATGAAGTTTCTTAAATTATTGTGTTTTTTTAAAAGACACATAATGTCAGAAAAAAGATCGAAATGTGTGGGACGCATAGTAGAAGTGAAACTCCAACCGACAAAGTTTTAAAAATAGTCCTGCATAGTTTAGTATGATATGACGTGTAATGGTAATTAGGAATAAAAATTTGAACTTGAATTGGGATAGCGCTTTAAATAATTTTTATCTACACCCATGCTTTAAATCCTCTATTAAAGATTCTGAAACAGTTAGCTTATTACCAACATTAAAACACCTAATGTCGTAATAACCATTACATCATCCAAACGAGTGTTGTAATGTTCTACTGAATTTCATAACAACACTCCTTGGTTTTTTTTTCGATCCCTTCATACGCAAAGAGTTTCAACAAACAGCCACATTCTTATTGCTCGATGCGTGATATCTGTATGAATTTCAAAAAAAGAACATTTTAGGTTACGCGCTTTCCACACTACCAGAACGTGGCACGCAGTAAAAAAAAGTAGGTTATTGGAATACCCGCCATTTTTCTTGAAAAAATGAGGGATTCAAGTTTTGACAGCACACGGCCGGATATCTTAAACGCCGCAAAAGAACATAATATTTAAGTAAATTTTAATAATTGCACTATACAAAATGTTAATTACTAATAAAATAAATAATTATTTCATTTGGATGATATTAGGTTACTACTAGGACTGGCTGTTTTATCTAGCAGTAAGCTAACTGATTCAGAATCTTTTTGAGGATTCATATTCTGGATGTAGATAAAGTCTTGTATGCAACTGTTAATAATTAGGTATTAAAACACTCATGTGATACTATTACCACACTCGGCTTAGCCTCATGTGATAATTCATTCGTGTTTTAATACCCCTTTTTACACAACAGTTGCATAAATAACATTTTTCTCTCTGCCTAATTGTACTCATTAATTTCAGTGGGTTTCTTGTTGACTGTTATGATATTGAATATAATTTGGGGATATACATTTTAGTGACTATTGAATATAATTATTATAGTAATAAGTGTAACAAAGTGTAAAAAAAATGTGTAAAAAATGTCAATATACGTTCCGTGTTCTATTATTCATGCAATTTCCCTTTGTCATGGAAGAGGAGTACGAACGACCGTTTGGGTCACATGATGGTCATCACCTCCACTAAAGCTCTCTTACGACGCCAGAGGAGTCACGCGAGAGCTGCTAGCCTCTTACGAAGATGTACATAATAATGTTTCTTGGTGCCCATTTTGTGTCGTCCTGGAAACACCGCTCAAGTAATATATAATGGTTGTGAGCAATCTTTTCAATGCCTAGCGCTAGCAGCCTTTTCATTAAAATTCTGTGGTGACCACATCACTAAATACTGCATCAATTCAAGATCTGTTAAACCCTTTCCTACACCTACGCAGTGTTCACAACCTGAGGTCAGGCAGCTATCGTACGGGCGGTAAAATTATTGTATATTTGCGTAGATCATTAGTGATCATAGTGGGATCATTCATAAAATTCACCTGTATGCTGGCTCTGGGGATCAATCGGTAGGTGGCAGAAACCACGTTAATAAAGTAGTTTTGTTACTTTTGGAAAAATATATAAATAAGGGTCATTCGATATATATAGACAACTTTTATACCAGTGTCAATACAATACAATCCTCGTTTAGAGCATGATAAATTGAAAGCCGGGGAATCTTGCATAATGCACAATAAAACAAAATTGTTGTTACCAAATGGTTGGACAAACGAGAAGTCTTGTTTTTGAGCACCGAACGTGATAGTAATTATAAAATAACTACTAGTCGCCGCATACGCAGTGTAAAATATAAGCCTGCGGTGCAAATAGAATACAATAAATATATGAGAGCTATTGACAGACATGACCAAGTTGGTTAGTCTAAGTTATTATTCGTGCGAACACAAAACCCGCGCAGGTATAAAAAAGTAACCATACAAATAATCCAAATATGTTTGGTGAACGCTTTCTTGTTATATAAAAAAAAAAAAAAAACAAATATAGACCTTTATAATTTTAGAAACAATATATTAGAAAATTTGTTGCAACTACCAAACGTCCCAGGACCTTCTCAACCTCCAAATGAAAAAACACACTTGCCAACACAACTCCCAAAGCATGGCGGAAGGATTAGTAGAAAAGAATACAAAGAAAAACAATCAAGTTATTTTTGGGTGTCCTGATTGTCCAGGATTCCCAGGATTGTGCATTACCCCGTGTTTTCGGGAATATCATAAATATTAAATTAAAATTTAATTTTTAGTATACTTTTAATATAGTTTTGTGTTTTTGGGGACAGTGACGTGTGTCATTAATTAATATAGTCACAATGATTACTGTTTTATTAATAAATCAGTCTTTTACCCATTTACCTAAGTAATTAAAACATTTATTTGATTGTTATAATAATTAAGTAACACTTAAGCCAAGTATGTAACTAAAATATTTTTAAACAATAAACCTTCCTTCATTTTACTCTTACCCCCTTATTCATAATGGTCCGCTAACTTTAAACAGCCGCTAAGGAGTGTTTTTTCTCATTCTGACTTAGATCAATAGAAGAAGACAGAGTGAGAATTAGCAATGCTTTAAGTTAGCTGGCTAGCTAGACTATTATGAATAAGGGGGTTAGCCTCCTCCTCTCCTCTTGAAACATAATGTGGCAGGGTAGAGCTGATGTCTATCCTGCAACATTATTCTTACATAGATAAATTATTGATTTAGAGTTTCTATAATTTTTTGTATAATTACATCTTTGATTTATGTAAAAGCGTAGCAATTCGTTGGATATCAATTGTCCTAAATATTTGCAACCATGCAGGTCCACAACCGACGGAACCCGCTCTTCTACTTTTTGGGTGTTTTCTGTATTTGTAAAATTATCTTTCTTTGATTTTTCTGTGCATGTTGCGCAATCCTGAGTTGTTTTTCTTATAATTCCGCTATATTTATTTCCTTCAGGTTCCGTTTAGTTTGTAAATTTTCATAAATCTCGTTGTCGTCGCATTAAGTTTCTGATTCGAAAATATATTTCATTTTTTTTCTGGGTGGGACACTAAAAAGAAATATCCAAATTTTTAAAATTTACACATTTACAAAAAAATCATATTATGAAACGTGGCAATAATCAAAACGAATTACATTGAACAGCGATTCAAATTTCAAGCATAATAAGTACTCTGTGGACGATATCGATATCAATCGCTGATTGGCAAACAGTAACAACAACCAATGAAATGCTTGCGCCATGAAGCAGCAGCACTTGGCAGCTGCATATTGTGTTCCTGATATGGTCATAAGAAAGAAATGAGCCAATAGATGGCTGATGCTGACTGCAAAAACACCTGTAATTGCTATTAACTATAGTCTGGCTAAAACTGAACCTAGCAAAAGGCGGCAAATAAAAAAAAAACATAATATGGTATTTACCAACTAAAGTAGGAACAAAACATTTTGATACAGTTCCTTATGGCTGTTTCCATTTGAGCTGCTGTTTTGTCTAGATATATTGTTTGTTTTCTTGGTCGCCACTGTCGTCTAGATTAACTGAAATACAATATAATATTATAATTAACGCAAATGAACATTACACAGAAACAATACTGTGCAGATAGTAGGTGAACTATGTGAAACACAAGAATCAATTACTATCTTAAATCAAGTATTAAATTCATTCACTATCCGCGAGTAAAAAACAGAATACGCGTATTGATGAGCGCATCCTTCAGTAGAATGTGCCGTGAAATGTGCGCGCCCGCTTGCCACCCGGATAAGTTCAAACACGTCGAACGTTTGTTTAATGCGCCGTTCATATGTGCCATAAATCATAATGGCACTAGGCACTATCACCGGTAAAATTTTGGAGCAGCTGTTACAACCCGATCTGCTGAAGAATATTGTGATTGACGACGCGCAATTTGGTTTCCGTCCTGGTCTCTCGACGGATTCAGCAATTCTTAGCTTAAAGTATGCCGTAGACTATTATACAAGTCGAGAAACATCAGTGTACGCATGTTTTTTGGACTTGAGTCAAGCTTTCGACCTGGTGAATTATGATATTCTCTGGGTGAAATTGTATCGTTCACAGGTTCCAAAAGATGTTGTGGGTCTCTTGAGATACTGGTACTGGAAACCAAATAAACAATGTTAAATGGGGCGACACGACGTCTAATTCCTATAGATTAGACTGCGGAGTACGTCAAGGAGGTATCACCTCTCCGGATCTATTTAATTTGTATGTAAATGATTTGATAGAGGAGTTTAGAACCACAAATATCGGATGTCACATTGGTAACACGTGTTTTAACAGTCTCAGCTACGCCGATGACATGGTGGTTCTCAGCTCGTCTATCAAGGGACTTAGGAAGTTGCTTTCAGTCTGAGGGGCAATATGCGAATGCTCACGGTCTGAAATATAACGTTAATAAGACAGAAATGTTGGTATTTCGTGCGGGTAAAGGTCCGGAGAGGGTACCTGAGGTGTTGTTGGATGGCTCAGCGGTTCGAGTTGTAACAGAGTTTAAATACCTGGGACATGTTCTTACAGAGCACCTGAAGGATGACTGTGATATTGAGAGAGAGAGGAGGGCACTCTCGATTCGTTGCTATATGTTGGCCCGAAGATTTGGTAAATGCAGCAATCCCGTCAAGATTGTACTGTTTAATGCGTATTGCCAGTGCTTCTACACCTGCCAACTTTGGACTAAATTTCTCAAAAAGTCATACACGACAATGCGCGTGCAGTAATGCCATTGTACAAAAGCATCATTATGCTTTTCGCATATTGATGGGATTGCCTAGGTACTGCAGTGCCTCGGGTATGTTTGCTGAATCGAGGGTGCCTGATTTCTATGCTGTGATTAGAAAAAGAGTTGCTTCCTTCTGGGATAGACTCCGCAAATCTCAGAACCGCATTCTCCAAACGGTTTGTGACGGGATGCCTAGCAATATTTTTTCATATTTGCTATCTGTGCATAAAAATAAAAATAAATGACGGTGCCATGACCAAGACGCCTGGGAAGAGCTTTATTAACCTTTCCAGATAGATTATAAGTTTTTGTGTGTATTTTAGCTTTTATCTTTATATAATGTATTAGAATATTACAACTTATTTGTTTCATAATATTGCCTTTAATAAAAACTTATTATTATTATGCCTGCGTGGTGCGCCTCCACTCAGGACGCAGACTTAGGTCATCTTCCTACAGTCATAAGAAACAAGTAGGTCGAAATTCGCTTGAACATACATTTCCTAAGTAACTGTTATCATATTTTCATTAGACACTGACAGTTCATCAGTGATTGTCATACAATCTTTTTCGTAAAAAATACACAATTTATAATTATCATAAACTGTCAAGTCAAACTTATAAATTCAAATAAAAAAAACCAACATTGGATGCGTATATTATATTATGTATTTTGAGGGAAGCGTTAGTATATATAATTGACTCTTTAGAGACTGATCGTTTGGCGATTGAATAAAACAACTGCTTGACTGTGAGGAATATGTGGAAGATATGATTTATTTGAAAGTTACATGATATATATACAAAATCCTTAAAACTAGTTACCCAATTACAATTGTTACTTACAAGTGCAGAAAATACACATAATAAAGTACTAAAGCTTACATTTTAACCAATAGTAAAACGTTTCATTCAATAAGAATTGAGAATAATATTATGTGTTCTATCTCGCTCTAAAACTAATGCTACGAAGGTATTACGTCACAAGTTAGATATTAGACATTTGTATTAATTGATATTATTGGTTGTAGGTACAGCTACAACTCAAGTATGAAGTAGAATGCGGAGACACCACTAATAAAATAAAAAATCAAAACCCCTTATATTAAATGCTACAGTAAAAAGAACATCTCATATTAGTTAAATAGTTTCAAAAACCTTGGGCACCCCTGACTTATTAATTCTACCAGTAAACGAAGGCAAGGCTAAGGTCATCACCGTGAACTCGGCCCAAAGGCATAGATAGAGAGCTAACGTCAGCTGAGCGGTTGGTAATATGTAATTATGGCAACATTGGTCACAAACGTCAAATTGTTCTTGTCAAAACTCAAAAGTGACATTCTTTTGCAATACAATTGCAAGGTGCAACTCGATTCTCGAATTGAAACTTGAAAGTTGAAACTTCAAATGAGCAGGGAGCAAACTGCAATTTTTAATTTTTGAAGTTACTTTGTATTATTGTATTTGTAGTTGATTTTATTTTCTGATATAACAAGATAGAATAATGTCAGAAAATAAAGAAGAAACGAGTAAAGAAATTGATCCGGAATTGGATGAACTATTAGACAGTGAGTAATACTACCAATTTTTAAAATTTAAATAACCTTCAATTATAATATTACACAATCACAACAAATTAATATTCTATTGCATATTAACCTTTATAATTTATTCCCTTTGCGTTCTACTTAAAAAAATTTAGACTAATAGTATTAATGGTACAATATCTTTAATTATTTTGTGATACTTTAACCAAATAGTATACTAAATAATAAGTTCCTTTGGTGATTCAAAAGATTATGTTACGGAATCTGTATGAAAACTGTTTCAATTTGTTGCTAAAGGTTATGTACTTTAAGTAGTTTAGACTGAATATACATTATGTTTTCCTTGTTGATTTATTTAGTTTTTTTTAAATTCGTGTTTTTATGTTGTTTATTTAGTTCCTTTAGACATTACTACATCTTTATGCAATTGTCACATTATTGTGTTTTGGTGTGCCTCAAATTGACTGTAGATGGCTATGCAAATATTATTTCCTTTTTAAAAACTGTAAGCAGTGGGAGGATCCTTTGCACAGGATATCAGCTAGATTATTGGTACCAAAATGGCGCCTATTTCTTCTGTGAAGCAGTAATGTGTAAACATTATTGTGTTTCGGTCTGAAGGGTGCCATAGGTGGTGCAATTAATAGGCAATTGAGACTAACATCATATGTCTCAAGGCGGCAAGAGTAATTGTAGTCACTCAAAATTTTTGGGACTTTCAAGAATTCTGAGTGGCACTGCATTGTAATGGGCAGGGAATATCAATTACCATCAGCTGAATGTGGTGCTTGTCTCACCCCTTATTTTCATACAAAAAAAAAAGGAAAGGGGTTGTATTTTATTATTAAAGGCTAATAAAAATTGAGTATTAGTTTATATAAATTTTAAACTAAATAAATGTGCATTTACAAACCAGAAGATGATATTTATCCATAGTGATAGATCACAGCCCTGATTAGATGCGGCAGCTAATTAATTTTTGACCAAATTATTCTGAATAAACTCAAAAAAAAAAAAACAAAAGTTGAACTTTCTGATTTGTTGCTCTTACCAACATTGTTTAATTCTGTTTCCAGATCAAAATGTTGATAGTTTTCTTCTTTATTACTTTCACATTTTATTGAGCTACATTAGTTTTGTCACATTAAAAGTCAAAGTCAAATAAACTTTATTCAATTAGGCTTAAACTAAGCGCTTTTGAATCGTCACTACAAATATTTCTTTTAAATTACTGAATATTACCGTACGTTCGTAAAAAGTTGAGCATGTGAGAAGAACATACAAGAAACTCAACGGCCACTGTATTTAATGAAATACAAACTTTACAATGGCTGTAACATACATAACAAATTAGTTTTTAAGGTGCTGCATCCCAATATATGAATCATGTTTCTGTTATATAAACTATTCCATAAATAGTAATAAAGAATAAATAACTGTATAAATATAAATTATTGTGTATTGGAAGCATCAACTTTTAGAGCTTGAATTCGTTATGTGAAGTAATATATTTTTTAAAAATTCCCCAGAAATTTTCTATGGCTTAAGCTCAGGACAATAAGGTGGCTGTTGAAGAATTTTGTAATATATATACTTATCTTAATTTTTTTTAATCAAATCATACATCATGATATTTTTATACTTGGACCATTAGCAATTTTTTTTGTAACAACTATTGCGGCATTTCTATTTTTTCATAGCGCCTTATTAAAGTTCTTTCTGCCACGGACCCCAAACTATTTATGTTTATGGTTTGTAAAGCGGCTATATTACAGTTCAGTATAGTGTGATCTATTGTGATAGCCACTGTTTACTATAGCTCACTGCTAAGATTGATTCTTTTCATAAATCGGTTGAAGAATTGGACTTCCTAAAGAGATGCTTTTACACATTAAAGGACAACATTCAGAGAGGCCGTGCAACTGTTTTTCATCTGCACTATTACAGAATCTACACCCTATGCAATCTGTGAGGCCTAGGATTAAGTGTTTGTTTATTCTGCAGTGCCTTGTTAGTGTCATGGTTAGAATGCATAACTTTTCCCTACCTGACCCTAGTGCCTCATATGCAGCCGTTAGGGTTTCCAGGACGATACCTACAGAGTACCTTCATAAATAGCGCATATGCTAGGCATACTACATCTTTATGCAATTGTGACATTATTATTGTGTGTCTTGGTGTGCCTCAAGTTGTCTGTAGATGGCCATGCAAATATTATTTCCTTTTTAAATACTAAGCAGTGGGAGGCGCCTTTGAACAGGATTACACCTAGATTATGGGTACCACAACGGTGCCTTTTTCTGCCGTGAAGCAGTAATGTGTAAACATTATTGTGTTTCGGTCTGAAGGGTGTTGTAGCATGTGAAATTAATGGGCAAATTAGACTAACATCATAAGTCTCAAGGTGACGAGCGCAACTGTAGTGCCGCTCAGAATTTTTGGGTTTTTCAAGAATCCTGTTCGGCACTACAGTGTAATGGGCAGGGCGTATCAATTACCATCAGCTGAACGTCCTGCTCGTCTCGTCCCTTATTTTCATAAAAAAAGTTCGTAAGTGATCACCACTCTCATTTGTTCTATTCCTGTAAAGATTTGCTGTGCGGCTAGCTTGTAGGCCTATAGGTGAGCATACAGTTCTATTGTAACTTAACCTTGGACCACAGGTGCCTTACAAGACATGCTAAAGTCACGAAAACAGGAGAAACCTGAACCCGCAGAGAACATGTGGAGCGAGGAGTTTATCAAGGAGGCTGCAGCGCAGTTCGAGAGCAACATGGCAGCCATTATGGGAGGCTTTAGCGGCATGCCAGGTAACTACCATAGCATACGTGATGTGATTTGAACTCTAAAGATTCTTCTTCTTACTCTCAACACATACTTATAAATAAAACACTTTTAAAAGGATTATAACGCGAAAATTTATTGAAGTAGGCATTACTGTGCGGTAATCCATAATTATCCAAATGTTTTGAGTTTTCTTTAGTGTTGATTCCGAAGTTAATTGTTGAATGAACAAACAAATTTGGTCTCTTCACCATTGTTACGTATGTCTTTCGGGGGTAATACGTCACAACAGCCGACCAATCACAGCGCGTCATTTCATGGGACGAGGGTGTAAAAGAGCGGTTTCTGGCTCATTTAATTCAGTCTCATGCCAGAGTTTCGCGAGTCAACATCTCCTGAGGATGCCTCGTGTAGAGGCGAAACACGTGACGAATTGTTTAACGACAAATATTGGCGGAATGAATACTAAAGAAAACTCAAAACATTTGCATGATTATAACGCGTGTAATTGTAACTGTGTTTTTAAGATCTGGAATGGTCTTGAAACGTCGGGTTAACTAAAATAATAATAAAAATGTAACTTTTACTCAAATATCTAATGTAAAAACACCGTTACAATAGGCCAGATTCATCTATTAAAATTAAATTATGAAAGTATGTTATTTATAGTGCTTTTATTATAAGAATTACGAATTCAATTCTAATTTGTTGTAAAAACTTAAGGATTCTTTTATGTCACGTGACGGAAAACACTAACCACCATTTTGTGACGTCACTATAACAGAAACAATATTTTGATTATAGCAACACACCAACGATACGGACTACGAAGAGTCATTTTTATTTTTATAAAAATCATTAAAGATTGCGCTGCACATTTGACGTTTCTTTTTCTTGGCGCGACTATTTAGGGTTTAAATTTTAAATAGTTTTTAGCCTTATTACACGCGTTTTAATCCTTTAACGGCCATTTCCAATATTCAGTCTGTCTCTTACTTGAGATAAAAATCGTAACTATCCTTGACTTTTCTGTTCCAATAAACTTATCGACGGTAACTCACCTTATCCGTGCACGCTGTCTGTCAATGGGATGACGTATAGCTTACCAGCGATATAAAGTTTGTATGGAAATTGCAATTCACGCGTCCCAATATAAGGCGATAAGAATGACTTATCGGGTATATTGGGATAGCTTCGGATTATTGACAGCTCATTACTGACAGTAGAAGGTAGTAATTTATCTCTATCTGTAGATAGTATATTGGGAACGGCCGTAAAAGTGTTAATTGTTAATCTTAGTGACGTATTGATATTATTTAAATGTGAAACACACGTGTTAGTCAAAGATAATACTATTCAACAGAGACATTTAATAGACGAAATTACAAAAGAACTTAACTTAACCGGCAACGCTCTTGTGATTCCTCTGGTGTTGCAAGAGAATGTGGGCGGCGGTGATCACTTAATACCAGGTGACCCGTACGCTCGTTTGTCCTCCTATTCCAGAAACAAAAAAAACTTCTAATTTCTTAGACCTATTTATATTATGTTTTTCGGATGTCCATGGATGATGAACGATAAAGGTCATCGCTCATTAGTCACTCGGCACCCGAGCAGGACCAGCTCGTCACTGGAAATATGTTTCATGTAGGTTATTGGCAATGAGCAGTCCCGTAGGTCCAATATCAAAATAGTACCGTCGAACTGAGCTGGTGACGAAGCTGGTGGGTGGACTTCGGAACTGTCTAATACAACCATGTCTCCTGGCCGTGTTCGAGCATATTATACTACGTTTCAACGAATAGTACCTATGGCGTTATGTTAGCTCCCCTGTCTGTCAAAGTAAGGTAATTGGCACCATATTGGCACGAGAAGACGCTGCCGCAGATTTTGTTTAACCGACTTCAAAAACGGAGGAAGTTCTCAATTCGTCGGTAGTTGTTTTTTAAGTTTGTTACCTCAAACTTTCGACTGGGTGAACCGATTTTGATAATTATTTTTTTATTTGAAAGCTGGTGCTTCCCGTGTGGTCCAACATATATTGGTCAGATCTGACAATGGCATCCATGAGAAAACCAAAAGTCTTACATTTGCTATACATACATATAGCAAAGTGGATGATAAATTTACGAATAACTCAATATCGCGCCCATCCGTTTCGATGATTCTTTTTTAATTGAAAAGGATATACTTCACAAATTCACTAAAAATATTATTATTTTTATTTTTTTTATAAAAACACAACCGTGTTCAAAAATACTATTCCCAACTATAGATATAATATACACTAAAAAATCTAATTAATTAATCTAATTCTAGTTACGATTATTGTCATTTGAGTCGAATTTTGTAAACGTGAGAAACGAAATTATGCCCCATTAATTCCTTTAAGATGTGTTCAGGCTCGTGTCGCCACCATTACTGGTTAGTCAAATAGGGTTACCAGTAGCAGATAATAATTTCCACACTTAAACTGCCATTTTTTTTTAATGTTATTTATTTGTAAGACGTCAACAATCATATGTACTGTGACTATTATTGGTTTAAATATGACTGTGACAATAGAGAAATAAAAAGAAAATTTTTGTTTTTTGAGGGTATTTTGATAAGTACTTACCTACACTGTATAATACACTGAATGTATGTCTATAACTAGCTTGGGTATAAATTGATTTTATTCAATGTAACTTGTGACACTAATATTGTATGTTTGCAGAGGATCAAATAACTCAAGAACAAATTGCACAAACCTTCACTAAAATGGCTGGTGAGTTTTTTTTTAAATAACATATTATACAAAAGCAGGTTTTTGTATTTTAATGTCTCCAATGCACAGTTTTCATCATTTTATATGATGAACGTACTACTGATGATAATAATAATCTGGCTATAAGTTATGTTATAAATAAAATACAATTACTTTTTGTGACGTATTGCAATCTTAATCAAAGTTTTATATATATATATATATATACTAGCTGACCCAGCAAACGTTGTATTGCCGATATTAAAATCGCGATACAAAAGTAACTGTTGATCGTAGATGGGTGAAAATTTGAAGTTGTATGTATTTTTTAATGCTGACTCATAATCAAACAAATTTAAAAAAAAATGTCAAAAAAATTAAAAAAAAACTTTCGTGTGGACCACCCTTATGGGGATGAAAAATAGATGTTGTCCGATTCTCAGACCTACCCAATATACACTCAAAATTTCATGAGAATCGGCCAAGCCGTTTCGGAGGAGTTCAATGTTTAACACCATGACACGAGAATTTTATATATGAGACTTATTACCTCTCAGCAACGAATTAATAGTCTGCCTTTCACAATTCTGGCCAAGATTTCATGGATTATTTCACTGTTTCCATGGGAAATTTAGTCACTTTTTGTTATGATTCGAGCAGGAAATGTCGCTTAAAACTGACCATAATTTGTAATCCAAGGATTTCAGACCTGGCCTTAACGAAGGCCAGTCTTCATCTTTTACCTAATACCGGAACGTTTCATGGGACATATAGTCACTGTTTGTTATGCTTCGAGCAGACTATGTCGCCTAATACTGACCATAATTTGTAATCCAAGGGTTTCAGACCTGGGCTTCTGATATTAAATATACAAATTGAACTTGTAACAATGAGAGAGATAATCCTGAGCGTTGAACAAGACACACACCAAGATTTACAGTCTATAGGTCATTCAGATGGATGGCTCAGTTGGTCAGAGCGCTCGTACGGAAACCCAGAGGCGCGATTCGAGACCCGCTTCAATGTTCCAAATTTTTTTGTTATTGTAAGTATTCCCTTGGTAAATAAATGTTGTTCTTGGTAAATCTAATATATAAAATTCTCATGTCGCGGTGTTTGTAGTTAAACTCCTTCGAAATGGTTTGACCGATTCTCATAAAATATTGAGTGCATATTGGGTAGGTCTGAGAATCGGACAACATCTATTTTTCATCCCCCTAAATGTTAAGGGTGTTTTTTTTTTTTAATTTGTTTGATTATGAGTCAGCATTAAAAAATACATACAACTTCTAATTTTCACCCATCTACGATCAACAGTTACTTTTGTATCGCGATTTTAATATCGGCAATACAACGTTTACTGGGTCAGCTAGTAATTCTATAATATTCTCATGCGGTGTTACTTGTGTTCCCACAGAAGCGGCCGCGCATGTTTTGCAGCCACAGTCAGAAAACCTGGAAGTGGCACAAAACAACGAGACAGACCCAGTCGCCCGGAATAAGATTGACGAGGTGCCTTTTATTTATCTATCCTACAGACCATTTATTCAAAAAGCGCATCCGTGTTGACTTAAACAAGCTTCCTGCGCAGCCTTACCGGGTCCGTACGACATGAGTGCCTTCAAAAAGCGTTCACCTACACAAGACCCTGAATTGCTCCTGTGAGTCCCCTAGTCATCCCCATCAGGTGACCCGACTGCATGAGCGTTCTCCTGCTCCATTTCATACCATCCTTTTTCATAAAAATTTCTTATTATTCGTCAGGCATAATAAGGAATATATTATATATGTATATATATATATATGTATATATATATATAT
Organism: Leptidea juvernica; assembly: GCA_949711755.1. Taxonomy (NCBI): domain Eukaryota; kingdom Metazoa; phylum Arthropoda; class Insecta; order Lepidoptera; family Pieridae; genus Leptidea; species Leptidea juvernica. Next base: position 15,395,510 of record CATIXQ010000009.1, on the reverse strand, counting down.
GTATATATATATATATATGTATATAGTATGTATGTATAGTATACATGGTTAAGGATACGACTTCATCACGTCATGCCTTTGTCATTTCTGTTTTATAACAAAGTGGACAAGTGGGTCACACTAGGGCACTGCGGCTTGAGTACTGATGAAATAATAAACTCAGCGGGCTTCTTTTTTTACTAAAAATATTTCGTTTCATTAATTTTTTGTATTAAATGGCCTGTGGGGAGGTCCAATCTGAAACTGGTTTCACTAAGAAAGTCATTTATGATCTAAGCAAGCTTCACCACATAGATATTTTTTAAATATTGTAACACTATGTACATATTTTGGGATAATATTGTAAATGCATATACATGGCCCAACCATAGACATACTAACTTGACTTAACCGAGTAGTAGGCATAAGTTAATGTTGATGAAACATTAACCCCTAATATTTACTCGTGTGGGGTATATTTTCCCCAAGCGGTTTTATGAAGCTGGTTTGATGCACCCCACCATCAGCTGTGGTGAATTTTTAACCGTGTACATCAGAGGTGCTCGAACTGTCGGAAATCCAGTAGGGATTCTGTGAACGGCTCGGACGCTTATCGACTGGGGATGCCTGATGTAGTAGACATCGCATCATTGTATGTATTGTACTTCTCATCTTCATCATTCTTCTTATCATGCGATGTGGTCTGATGAGTTGTTTGACCTGATCCCCGCTGGAAATCATCTGTAACTCATCTGTTTTCCTTATCAGTTCGATTCACAATTCCTCTACAGTTCAGTTTCTAGGGAACTTTACAGCCTGGGAAAACTCTCTAAGAAAGAAGCGATTCACTGGATTGTATGAAACGTGCAGTCATTAATAGATTGACAGATGACGGCTATAATCTTGTAAAAACGGAGATAGCCAAAATCCACTACGTTTTTAATAACTGTTCGTTTTCGAACTTGCCGGATTATACTTAGTCGCCAATCGCCATACTGTAATTACTATTATTTCAAACTTATGTCAAATCACTGCACGCTTCATACTTAACTAAATTTAAATTTTTACTTAGGCAGTCCCGCCACTTCTTACGTAGTATCCTAGCATCATCTTTGGAACTTTCTTTCATGCACTACTAAACTATTGATTGAGCTGCCTTGTGCGATGATTCAAGGACTATACGACATTCAACCGATGTACATTAAAATTGGCAACGCTCCTGTGAATCCTCTGGTGTAGCAGGAGTGTATGTATGGGTGGTGGTTGCCACTTGCCTTTCTCTGATGTAAGCAGGGGCGTGCATTTTTTTTCTAGCAAGGTAGGCACTATATATCTAACTAGTCGTAGTTTCGCTTTAGTCCGGCAGTACGACAAAAGTTGTATGAAACGATGCTTGCTTCGAATATGCAATCTGTAGACTGCCTACCGTATGTAGTAAATTAACTCTAACAACACTAGTGCTATATTTATTTAGGTTCATAACGAGGTAGGCACTGCCTAATTGCCTATATGATATGCACGCCTCTGGATGTAATGTTCAGCTGGTGTAAGTTCATGGGTCTTGCGACAGGTGTCGGCGGCGATATCACAGACGCTGCAGAGCCTCAACAGCAACACGGAGGCGCTTAAGACACCGTTCTCGGAGCAGGACCTAGCTGGCATGTTCAGCAACTTCAACATGTCCGACGCGGACTCGGGTCAGGTGAGAACACTGCGTTTCCGAAAATATCATCATCAGCCGGAAGACGTCAACTGCTGGACAAAGGCACTTCAAAAATTTCTACAACGATCGGCCCTGCGCTGCCCTCATCCAATGTATTCCGGCGTTCTTGACCAGATCGTCGGTCCATATTGTGATTGGCCTACCAACACTGCGTCTTCCGGTACGTGGTTGCCATTCGAGGACTTTACTGCCCCAACGGCCATTTTGTCCGTCGAACTATGTCTGCTCTGCCACTGCCACTTCTTTGCTGGAAACTTTGGTTCTCTGGTTGGTTTGGTTTGGTCATTTCTAATTCGATTTCGCAGGGAAACCCCGAGCATAGCCCTTTCCATTGCCCCCTGAGCGACCATGAGCTTTCTCATAAGGTTTCGGAAATATGACCAAACTTTATTAAAGCGCTTTTAAAACTAACAGAAAAGTCAACAGATATTGTAACACTTCATAAGTAGCAAATGTTTGAGAGTCGGCTTGTTTTAAATCTATACAAGATTTTGGTTTTTCAATAATATTGAGCGCTACTGCATTAGTTGCAAAAGTTGGCTGGTGATTTATGGCTTGTACTTTCAGGACGGCAACATGTTTGTACCGTTCATGCAAGGTATGATGCAGTCATTGCTATCCAAGGAGGTGCTGTACCCCTCGCTGAAGGACCTCGTGGAAAAGTACCCCGCGTGGCTGGCTAGCAACAAGGGCAAGGTGGAACCGGCAGACTACGAGAGGTGACTATATTTAGCCTAGTGGTCTTTTAACATTAGAGAAGCAAACGGGAAATTAAACTACTGGGAAAATGAGACTTAACATGTCATGTCTCAAGGTGACGAGCGCAATTGTGCAGTTGTGAAAATTAACTGAAATTCACGTTGATGAGCTATAACTATACCAATAGTAGGTGTAGTTTCCTATAGCAATCTTCCTCTAAATAAGATTCATATAACATGTATTGGGAACGGGAGCGAAAGCAGGAACTGGAATAGGACATTAGATATTATTCAATTTAAAACTTGCTTTTAAAAAACCCTTGATCTACGCGGACGAGGTTGCGGGCATTATCCAGTAAAATAATATATAATATCTGCGTACGGTCTACCATCAGGTATGAGAAGCAGTTCGAGCTCATGACGAAGGTGTGCAGCGAGCTGGAGCCGGAACAGGAGTCCGATTCTGATGATGTCAAACGGAGACGATTCCAAGTGGTGCTCGACCTCATGCAGAAGGTGAGTTGGACGGCGTTTCATTTATCTTGATGTAGCCACCGGAATCACAACGGCGCCATTTTCTGCCGTGAAGCAGTAATGTGTAAGTATTACTATGCTTAGGTCTGAAGGGCGCCGTAGCTAGTGAAAATACTGGGCAAGTTGATGGCTTAAACAAATGACTTAACATCTCAAGGTGACGAGCGCAATTGTGGTGCCGCTCAGAATTTTCGAGTTTTTCAAGAATCCTGAGTGACACTGCATTGTAATGGGCAGGGCGTATCAATAACCATCAGCTGAACTCCCTGCTCGTCTCGTCCCTTATTATCATAAAAAAAAATCTCTCACTACTAAGTCCTCAGTGTTACAAAAGTCCAAAAAGTAAAAGGTTTGAAGTGAAACTTCTCTGCGCGCATGAGGGTATAATTTTACGGATGAAACGCAATGAAGTGACACAAAAATTGGGACTTTTTTTCCAAGAAGAGGGAGAGAGCGATTGAGACCGATTGAGAGGGAGAGTGCGAAAGGGCGTACATAGCATGAAGCACATAGCGCCGCTAGTAAGTAGGACATCTTCCCTACTAGCTTTGAATCGTGCAGGTTTAGCGCGGCGCCAAAAGTAGTTTGTAGTATTAAAAACAAAATATAAAAGTTGCAATAAAAAATAAGATTTAAAAAACAGAGTAGCATAATATGATACAGCGCCCTGCCAGACAGACGGACACGGAGTATTTTTTATTAAAATTAGATCTTATTGCAGCAGAACCAGGTACGATAAAAATTGTGAATATTAAAATTTGTGCAATATTAATCTAGCCATTGTTGTTAACAGATGCAGGACCTAGGTCAGCCCCCCACGGAGCTGGTGGGGGACATATCCGCCCCCCCGGAAGGGTTCGTCGTGCCACCGGGGCAAGACGCGTCGTCCTGCTCACTCATGTAGTCCTAGTACATTAATATATTCGGGCTATCGCAATAAAATAAATGATTTTTACAAATTTAATACAATTTAAAAGGTGAATTATAAATTAGTGATTTTAAATTCTTTTCAAAGCATACACTACAATTGTGACGGTAACTTATTCCTAAGTTAGAACAAGTTCTTGAGCTAACACTCTGAAACGCAAAATTTTATACTTAAAAAAACCAAACCAAAAATGTAATATAATTTTTATGTTCTTAAAATTACATAAAAGTAATTGGATGTATATAAATTGAAAATAACCTATTTAGGCGTACTTTTTACTATTTGTGAGTATTGAATCAGCCTGAGATGTCAGCTCGGGTGTGTAACGCTAGTTCGGGTGAAGACTGGACTCATCTCGACCAAGGGAACGAGATGAGACTAATAAATACACAATAATACTTATGTACATTGTTAATAACATTGTGAATATAAAAGAAAGAATTGTATTTTGTCGTCGCGTCGCCTTGATAAAGTTTTGACTTGGGTTGTGTTTCGTATTAAGCCGGTTTGGTATTTTGTTTCTTGGTTCAGTTTGCAGCGCAAGTAATTAATTAATGAAGTTCTAGTCCGCTTGCTGCACGAAAGGTTTCGTACTATCAGACAAGATTGACTTACTTGACTTAAGTTCCTGTATTCCCTATCTGGGGCAGAGGGCATCCACAGTGCATCTACATCGCGATCGGTCCTGAGCATCTCTCTTGATTTCACTCCAGGTCTTTCGGATGTCTTTCGCTCTGTCAATGACAGTCTTCCGCCAGGTTTGCTTTGGACGGCTACGGTTGCGTTTTCCTTGAGGGTTCCAGTCTAGGGCTTGCTTCGGTATATGGTTGGGATCCCTCCGGAGTGTGTGGCCTATCCAGCTCCATTATCGGACACGATAAAATTATATATTTATTAAATACTCGTTCAATACGGTTGTTAAACATGGCGCACTTTCAGTGGCTATAATTATGATTTTATGTTTAAATATTTTGCAAAGGCTTCTTTTTTTACGAGCTGAATCATTACTCGTATAGTTTAGTTTTAAATTTATAAGTCAACTAAAAAAAAGCATGTGTGCAATGCAATTCACACGTAGTACAAGTGAAACCTTCAAAAAATTTGGCTTCAAAATGGTCCGCACTTGTATAATAATTTTAAAATGCATGAACCTCTAAACTATATATGAAGTCCTACTACATGTTGCTAGGATGACACATGATTTCAACCGCTATGAAGGACATTACTATTACCGCCACCATATTCATGTTCTCCTGGTGTCTATGTAACAATACAGTCCTGGTACATGTTGCTAGGATGACACATGAATTCAACCGCTATGAAAGACATTACTATCACCGCTACCATATTTGTGTTGTCCTGGTGTTTATGTAACAATACGTCACTGCCAAGACTGATTCTATTCATGAGTACGGGCCCCGTCCGTTTACGTCAGAACTGATGATACTCTGCACAAAAATATATGATGTATTTAGTATAAATAATTAATTATGTTAATACTCGCTGCCCGGACAGACTTCGTTCTGTCAAAAGTTAATATGAAAAAAAAAATATAATGTATTTCCGAGTGAAAAATCCATTGCGTAGTTTCAAAGATCTAAGCATAGATAGGGACAGACAGCGGGACGCGACTTTGTTTTATACTATGTAGTGATACATATGTTACCGTCAATGTGTATAATCTGGTATTATCCGGTAATGCCTAGGAAATGTGTAGTAGACCTGTGCCGGCCATACAATATATGAAATATTATTAATTGGTCCATTAGGGACTGTAATGTATACCTGGTGATCCTATGGGCAAAATGTAAAGTACATTTATTTATATAATATATAGTTATCTTGTAATTATACATATGATTGAAATTGGTGTTTTTATTTGTAAATAAAGGAAATGTATCGCAAGTATGATAACAGAATCATAATAAATGTTATGTTGAGCTTAATAAATTTTTGCTATTTGAAAGTGATATTTAATGTTATTTTTTAATTATTTCTTATTAAATTATAACTATCACCAGTGGGAGGCACCTTTGTATGCCAGTTAGATGATGGACACCACAGCGACGCCTATTTCTGCCGTGAAGCAGTAATGTGTAAGCATTACTGTGTTTCGGTCTGAAGGGCGCCGTAGCTAGTGAAATTACTAGGCAAATGAGACTAAACATCTTATGTCTCAAGGTGACGAGCGCAGTTGAAGTGCCACTCAGAAGTGGCTGCATTGTAATGGGCAGGGCGTATCAATTACCATCAGCTGAACGTTCTGCTCGTCTCGTCCCTAATTTCATAAAAAAAATAAGATTGACAGGTTAGAGTTTGTTTGGTGGTTATTTTTTTTCCTCATCCCTCTGTTAGTGCATATCAAAATTGTGGCCGAAACTAACTCTTTAATATTATTTCTACATGTAAATTTTTTGTTCGAATATTATTATATAAATTTTCTTAATTTATTCTCTGAGAAAGAGAATCATTCATAAAAAAGCTATAATTTTCGCAAAATATAAACGATCATTTAATTCGTTTCGCCCATTGAACATATTAACAAATACGGTGTATACATAGCCAATGTATTTCATAATATATTCACTGAACGTTTGAGGTATTCTAGACGAGTACATTGCCTAGGCATTATGTAGCATGCCGGATTAAACATATTGCCGGTAACATACAAAAAAACCGAAACTACTGAAAAACGTTCCTAAGAAATTGTTGAATCTAACTATTTTATTTGTGTTTTTTGAAGAGAAAATTCGTTAAAGATGCAATCGACCAAAGATGATAAAATTATAAAAAAATTGATCATGGTGATCATTTAAAATATTCAAGTTTTAATTTAATTATTCAAGGTTACAATTATATAAACTTATATAAAATTTCCGCTAAAATCTTATTGATAAAATGTATGAATTGAATCCGTACATAATAAATTATGTATTTCTTTGGTGATTTTGTAAATGTTTACTCACCAATTTTAGAAAATAATAAGGATACATACTTACGGAGAAACGATAAATTCAAATTCAATTAAAAAAATAGTTCTCGTAAATGGCAGTGTACTGGCGTAATATTAATTTCACTAAAAAAAAACTTTCTCTCAATGAATCCCTTGAACGCATTTTAATTGCCCTTTTCTGCACCACAAAACCTTTTGAATTTGGTGGATGGTTACCAAAATTCCAAACCATCACAGTATGGTTTGTCCATCAGTATAGTGCCCCTAATTCAAATAATTATTAACATTATGTATACACATACAAACACAAACATCCATGACTGGAAAACAAACATTTAAATATTTATCATACAGATGTTTGTTCCTACCGGGATTCTAACCCGGAACCCCTTAAGCTCAGAAGTCATGGGCTAGTGCCCAGTGGTTAGTACCACAACCCTAAGAGGTCGGAAAGATAAAAATAAATAGCTACTTACAAAAGTTTAAAATAATTATACATCATACTTATTACGACTCACACAATAAAATGGATTCGCAAGGATTTTGTTGCCCCAAACCCATACGACTATACTTCACAAGTGTAATATGTGTCTGGTCGTCTCGACTCTGTGCCAAAACCCAGAGCTAGATTTAAAATATATTGTAAACGACTATATTTTATAATGATGAAACCTGCACAATACTAATACTTTTTTATTAATATATTCTCTGTTTTCTTTACTTTACTTTTTTATATTAATATTTTACAAATTACACGTATTGTTAAGACAGTTTACACAAACTCTGCGGTCCGTTTATTATCCCAACTAGAGACATTTAGAGATTAGACCGACACAATAAACTAGTATCTACTACAACAAAAACTGTTGTAGTAGTCCATGACGCACCAAATTTTTGTTGGAGATATGGGCGTGGCGTCCATTACGCGCCAAAATTAATCAATCACATTGCTTTCCGCTAAAAGTGGTATGACTCCTCTAGATATGATAATTGTATTGTGCTAATACCCAGTGGAGTAACTCTCATGTTCTGATAACATAATTACACACAATAAAATAATTAATATATATATTTATGATTAATAAGTAATCTAAGTCAATTGTATTCATCCGTGATGGGTAATGTTACAGTGAGCTTTGGTGTGATGTGAACAATTTGATAATTTTGTCGCTTTTCGTCGCGTGTTATTTCTGAATGTGGAATGAACGCGTATCGAACGTTAGTTAGTTTGTTAGTAGAGGTCAATACCGCTGCGCGGTTCAAGAATAAAAGGGTTAGCAGGCAAGTTATTGTTGATATAACCTTTTAAATGTCTTCTTTCAACAAACGAAACATGTCTCCGACCAGAAACGGTACGATATAAAAATTTTAAAGAGAAACAATCAAATTAAACCATTTTGTGATATGAGAGAGATTAATGATAGCTGCTCTTCGTAAAAGCACTCGTTATCATACCTCGTATTATCACTCATACGCATACTGTTTGTGTCTGTTTATACGAGGTTATAATGTTGACTCTGAGTCTATAGTGGCAATCTATATCGTAACCTTATAAGGCCTATCGCAGACGACAGACTATCCGTGACGCACTTTTTAGTCTGTGATAATAAAACCGCTAGAATTATATGTAGTGACGCATACGACGCGCAAAAAGTCTGATACAAAATATCCTAGTATAGATCTGACAGACCGCGCCGTACAAAAAGTGCGCCAAAAAATATAACGTTCGCGTCAACACGCGCTAACGCAGACGACGCTCACTTTAGTCTGTTGTCTGCACTTGCTAGTGATTGACGTGTATCATGGCGTTAGACATCGATGTTGATTCACGAAATACAAAACAGACCAGCACTGCAATACATCTTTGGCAGAGTATCAAAACAGAATAAAGTGTGCATATTTATTTGGATATAGTTTTAGAACTGAATGTTTAATATGAAACAGTCCCTTTAATACTCTTTCTGAAAGAATATGATGAACCCAAAATTCTCTATTTCTTCTTCCCAAGTACGAAATAAAACACCGCAATCTCTGTACTTCCATTGCGTGTACATTCCTATAACAGTTCTGCCGACAAAAAGACATTTTGCGCGCAATGCAGACTTTTGTGTGCGGTAGACTCGATAGCACAAAAAATGTGTCACCTGCGTTAGGCCGTAATGTTTCTTTTAAGTCGATTTTAAAATATTGAATAATAAATTCAAATAACAATTTTACGTATGATTTTAAATCCTAAAAACGGGGATATACAAAATATAATGAAAATAATATTTACGTATGGTATCGTTTCTTGCATTTTTAATTTAAAAACCTTTTATGTTTTTTTAGTCTAATAATTATTAAAAAAAGTACCGCACGCAACACGTGGCCGAACTTGTATAATTAAGATCCGGTACATAGGAGCTACTACAAAATAATATGTAATACAATTTAATTGTATTGTTATTATTAATATAATAATTATTTAATAAAACGATGTTCTGTTTATTTAGTTTTGTTATTTATTGATTTTCTTCAAAGGACTACGAATTCATAAAGACTAATTAAGGTTCGACGCAGTACAGGACCGAGGAAGAGAGTAGGTAAGTAGATATATCATATCTATATTAATGTTTGCTGATGACCTTAACCCATATTCAAAGTGATAGACTCTCAAGTTACGTATGACGAAGTAAACAATGTTCAATCATCAATCAAGTCATCCTCGATCGGCATAACTCTTTGGCGGTGCGTTTAGATGTGGGTTCACGAGGAGTGCTCAGAGGGTTGATTCCAGCGACCGAAATCTAGCACCGGACTTTATGTCAAAATGCAAAATACCACCCGCATCATGTTGACGTCTGGTATTCCACAACCACACGATTTTTAAGTAATTTCTTGGCAAGCACAGCCACTTTGTGGAATCAATTACCGGCTGCTGTTTTCCCGAACCGATACGACGTCCTTCAAGAAAAGAGGATACGGATGTCCATGGGCGTGTTGCCTATCCTCTCCTCATCCCGTGAGCCTCTTGCCCCTTTGCCTTCTCTTATATAAAAAAAACCTGAGTACTATAACTGTGTTATTCCAAAAGGTCTCCAAAGACCATGTTCGCAAAGTAATTAAGAAATTACAATCAAAATAGGCACCTGGACTAGACGGTTTTAAAGTCAGTGAACTGAAACTAGCTAACCAGTTTACCAGTAGAAGGCTCCTTTGCACAGGATGCCGGCTAGAATATGGGTACCACAACGGTGCCTATTTCTGCCGTGAAGCAAAAATGTGTTATCAAAACTGTGATTTGGTCTAAAGGGCGCCGTAGCTAGTGAAATTACTGGACAAATGAGATTTAACATCTTATGTCTCGAGGTGACGAGCGCAATTGTAGTGCCGCTCAGAATTTTTGGGTTTCTCAAGAATCCTGTGCAGCACTGCATTGTAATGGGCAGGGCGTATCAATAACCATCAGCTGAACCTCCTGCTCGTCTCGTCCCTTACTGTCACAAAAACAAAATAACCAACATCTGGCCTTACCGATTGCAAATTTAATTAACCTGGAAACAGGCGGTTTGCCTCAATAGGTTGTGTGAGAGCAGTATCCAAAAAGATGACCACGCATCACAAAATTATACGAACTACAGGCGAATTTCTTTACTCTCTGTAATTGACAAAATGATAGAAAGAATTGTATGTCAGGTTCATCAATTATTAATCAATTTAAAAAAAAATATAGAAAGAAAGAGGTAGTTAATTAGTAATAATCAATTTGGGTTTCAAGCAGGTAAAAGTGCAACCTTACATTTGAAACATTACAGCACGAATGCCTAATCCAAAATCTAGGTGATTGTGGAATCAAGGGTCCATTATTAAAGTGGTGTAAAAATTATCACAATAATCTTACAATTTCTGTATTTAAATTTATTGTATTTAAAGTACAAAATACATACAGTACCCCAAAATTGTAACTGAGGGAACGCCTCAAGGATCGGTCCTAGGTCCTTTACTTTTTTTATCTTATGTTAACGATTTGGGGAACTGTCTGAAATACTGACTTAGATACGCTAAATAAATGGTGTCATGATGCTGGTTAAGTACTAAACGTCAGTAAAACTAAACTCATCGTCATCAAATCGCCCTACATCAGGCACTACACTAAATCTATGATTAAATTTCACAGTCATAATTGTCTGTATAGGCTAGGAACCTGTAGGTGGCCCTACGATTGATATTGTCTCAAAATTCAACTGGAGCTTCCACATCGAGCATATTTACAATAAGTTACATCATAGCTAATAAAAAAATATTAAAAGAGAGAATACCTTTTCCTTTAGCGGAATCACATTCCCTGCCCAAGAGATGCCCTTCATTGAGCAGCATAATTTAACAACTCTAAACATTACAAATATTGAATTACAGAATCATTTTATTTCAAGAAACACACAAATCTCACACTTTTGAATAAAAATGATTACGGCTTAGTTTTTATGGAGGACAAATAGGCGTACGGGTCACCTGATGTTAAGTGATCACCGCCACCCATATTCTCTTCCAACACTAGACGAATTATAGGAGCGCTTCCTGCCTTTTAATAAGAAGCACGGGTTTATTATAAAGTACCCATGTCGTATCGTCCTGAAAACACAGCACAAGGAAGCTCATTCCACAGCTTGGTTGTAGGTGGAAGAAAGCTCCTTGAAAACATTGTGGAGGAACGCAAAACATCCAGATGGTAGGGGATTACATTGTAATTTGTGTCGTGCGAAGATGCAATTTCGTAGGAATCAGATCAAACAGCTCTTCGTGTCAATCAAACACTCCCTGTGATAAATGCGGTAGAAGACACACAATGGAGCGCCGTCTCTACGCAACGCCAGGTGATCGAGCCGTTCAGAGCACTAGGTCCCCGACAATTCGAGCAGCTCTGCGTTGCACGTGGTTAAATGGTTCGAGCTGATACTGGGGTGCGCCAGACCAGAGGTGACAGCAATACTAAACATGTGGCTGGACCTGCGTTTTGTTGGGCGCTAGAACTTGAATTCCGACTTCAGTGATGGTTTGGTGGAGTATTAGTTATGAAGAAGTGACTGAATAATTGAATAAAGTTTATTTGAATTTGACCATACCAGCACCTATGTCCTACTACTCCGGTACATAAAACTCAACCACAGTAGACATAATATGTCTACTATGATTCAAATTACCTCATTAATTTAAATAGTTCAAACCCGTGTCATTGTAGTACTTTTACTTTAACTAGTTTTTAGGGTTTCGTAGCCAAATGGAAAAAAAACGGAACCCTTATAGATTCCTCATATCTGTCTGTCTGTCCGTGTATGTCACAGCCACTTTTTTCCAAAACTATAAGAACTGTACAGTTGAAACTTGGTAAGTTGATGTATTCTGTGAACCGCATTAACATTTTTACACAGAAATAGAAAAAAACAATAAATTTTGGGGGTTCTCCATACTTCGTTACTTACGCTCTGAAACTCATATTTTTTTTTTCATCAAACCCATATGTATGGGGTATATCCATATCTATGGATAGGTCTTCAAGAATGATATTGAGGATATAAGAAATATATCATTTATTTCTAAACCGGATAGTTAGCGTGTGAGACACTTCTAAAGCGGTAAAAGATGTCCCTCCCCCTGTAACTTCTAAAATAAGACAATGATAAAACTAAAAAAAATATATGATGTACACTACCAGGTAAACTTCCACCTAAAATGGTTTGAACGAGATCTAGTAAGAAGATTTTTATGCGTATAAATGATGAGAGCTCATTTGCACTGCATGATTTTGAGCAACGATTTTTTTATTATACCATTTAAATAATTTAATATCATTTTCCTTTCTATATAACTTTTATATTACGTTACTTGCTGCTACGGAACCCTTCTTGGCCGCTTTTTTGAATTTTCATGTGGTGGCGAAACGGCGGGTTAAATGAATAATAAAAATATAAATTTAAAGAAATCAAAAATTACACCTCTTTTAATTATTTTAAAAAGTAGTTTATCTAAATTAATTAATTATATTATAGTAAACTCATTATAGAATCGAAGAGAATAGAAACACTTTATTAGCAATAAAAAACAACTTAAATTTACAGTAAGTATTAATTACAATCTTAAAATAATGAATTAAATGAAATAAGGAACAAACATTACTAAAATATAAAAAAAAAATGAACTGTGCGGCGCGTGATTCACTGCTAAAAGGAGCTGACTCAAATTTTAATATTATTCATATTAATGACAGAATTGTGAAGTGCGACATGTACACAATAGTAGTGTGTTGATACTTAGACAACTCTATAACATATTTTGCATGTCAATTGACGATACATATTGCATTATTAATAATATTATGTTTACATCTTATCTACATTGTTTCTCGCAAATAAAATTTCATTTCATTTCAGTACATTGCTGGTCAGTGCAGAAAAAAAGTTTCGAACGAATATGTTAATATAAGCATATTATGTCTTTAACCACTCCATTTATCTTCTTCTTTATCCACCAAGCATGGATAGAGTATAAAACTTGTTTTTAATAAGTATTATACATAAATATCATAGAGGTCTTACTCATTGAAGAAGAAATTAGTGACTTTTGGTTACCATGACTACAAAGCAGTCATGTGAGTTATTACGTTGTCATGAGAATAAAAAGTTGTAATTAATTTATAAAATTGTTTTCTTATATTAAATAATGGTGAATGCACTGATTTGCTCATAGTCTACTGCTGATACTCTGCTCTATCTCATATACCTATAAACTTCAATAAAATTAACAATACTTGTTAAAAACATGTATGTTTTATGTTGGTGTGAATGCTATCAATATATCAGACTGTATCAAACATGTCTAAGATCTATATGTGAACGCGAATGTGTTTTATACTTGTATAAAAACTTGTTGGCAACACAGTGTGAACGCAAGAATGTTTCAGACAATTGCAATACATGTTAAAAATAAATGTTTGTGTTTTGACAAGTATTCTACAAGTTTTGTATAAAACAAGTTATTGGCTTGTTTCTTGGTGTAAACGAGGGGTAACACAGCTCTGGTTTATAGCAGCCCCTCGTGACATTTGGAGTTGACAGTTGCTGTAGTCTTCCCATCGTAATTATTTTATCTACACCCATGCTTTAAATGCTCTATTAAAGATTCTGAAACAGTTAGCTTATTACTAACATTAAAACACCCAATGTCGTAATAACCATTACATCATCCAAACGAGTGTTGTAATGTTCTACTGAATTTCATAACAACACTCCTTGGTTTTTTTTCGATCCTTTCATGCGCAAAGAGTTTCAACAAACAGCCACATTCTTATTGCTCGATGCGTGATATCTGTATGAATTTCAAAAAAAGAACATTTTCGGTTACGCGCTTTCCACACTACCAGAACGTGGCACGCAGTAAAAAAAGTAGGTTATTCGAATACCCGCCATTTTTCTTGAAAAAATCAGCGATTGAAGTTTTGACAGCACACCGCCGGATATTTTAAACGCTGCAAAAGAACATAACATTCAAGTGAATTTTAATAATTGCACTATACAAAATGTATATTACTACTAAAATAAATAAGTAAGTATTAATATATTAACACTTAGTTTATTTGTATAAAATCAGTAACGGATGATATTATGTAGTAACATAATTAATATTTATATTAAGTTAATATAAGCATATTATGTCTTTAACCACTCCATTTATCTTCTTCTATATCCACCAAGCATGGATATATATAAAGTAAGTAAGCTGTTTCAGAATCTTTTAAAGGATTCATATTCTGGGTGTAGATAAAGTCTTGTATGCAACTGTTGATAATTAGGTATTAAAACACTCATGTGATACTATTATCACCCACATTCGTGTTTTAATACCCCTTATTACATACATAACTATTTTTTGTTGTCAAAGGGAGTGAATGAATATTATGTTATGTTGATTTTGCCTAAGGTATGTTGGAAATATAAAGAGTTATAACATATAATTATAAATAAATAATTGTAATTAATATTATATCATATTATAATTTGTAAGTAAATGTATTTAATACCTATATTATTATAAAGATATTACGGTTTTTCCTAAGACCGAGAGACCTGAATAAACCAGATCGGCCTGAATCTTCGGACTTTGTCATTGTATTTTAATTCTGACTGAACTCTGACCCGTTGCATTGCTCCAAATATCTTACAGATAAATAGAAGATTCAAAACGCTACTAACATTAGTTTTGTTAAGCAGGTGAGTCGCTGTGACTGGAACGTAAGTATTTTGTTTTAAACAATTAGTTATTTTTAAAAATAATAACCTTCACTTCTGGGATTAATTACACAAATTAAATTTGAAAACAAAATATATGAACGATGTGGGACACGAACCCACGGCCTGTCGCGTTCCGTGCCAGCGCTCTTTCCACTGGGCCAACCGTTCGAGTGACGTATCGTTGATAAATCTTGTTTATCTACAAGTTGTGGCTTAATCCACAAGATCTACTTTACAGAAATTGACTTGGGATGCCGCTCTTTCAAATCTAAACAATTTGTTATTTGTTGTTTTTTTAAATTTGAAAGCGAAATGTATGAATGAACGAATTTTTTTTTGATTATTTATATAGACGGTAGTAACTGTACGTGCAGAAGAGAAACGACTTGCTAGACGGCAAAATCTGCATTTTACAACGATGTGACTATATGATCTGAGGCTTAAAGTTTTACAATAGGACCCCAATCACATCGTTTTGCTCCCGATATCCTTACGATGAAAAACCTCATTTTGTTCATTTATGACCTTGTAGTGGCTATAATTTATTTTGAATAAAATTGAATTTAAAAAAAAAACGCATTTCACTGAAAAAACTTGATTAATGAAGTAATTAATAACCTATTTTAACCATCGTAATATTATAAAATATCTAAAGTTTTATTAACTTGGAATAAAAAAAATAGCATTCAATGTGCATTTGCGGGGAGTGGCTCAAGTTCCTCCTCTTCGCTCAAGCTTCCCTAACATTAAGTGTCGCCTTAAGGCGCCTGTAACGGTAAAGGATTATCAAAAATCTTAACTTTCCAGAATGGATGTGAGTGTATCAGAGTTCTACACGGACAAGACGGTGTTCATCACTGGCGGTAGCGGCTTCATCGGCAAGGTGTTAGTGGAGAAGCTGCTGCGATGCTGTCCAGTTCGGAAGATCTTCCTTCTCATGAGGCCCAAGAAGGGCGGTAGTTTGAAGGCGAGATACAACGAACTTATTCGCAGCCGGGTGAGATATTTTATTTTATAAAAAAAAAACACCCAAATTTCAATAGAGAAGATGGTCTAAAATTATCTAACACCTGGGATCCAATAATCTCTTAATTAAAACCCATAACTACACATACCAAAAAAGAAAAGGACACTGTCAGTAAATTTTTCCAAAAACCATCTGTGTACAGCAAATACCACCTCCGAGGAAATAAATGGCGCTAAACTTCATAATGAAAACTATGACAAATACTATCTTTGACTCACTTCATCTGCAGTCTCTCTGGAAAGGTCTTGAAACGCCGGGTTAACTAAATTAAAAAAAAAATGTAACTTTTACGCAAACATCTAATGTAAAACCGTAACAATTACACGCGTTTTCATCCTTTAAAAGTGTTTTATTTAAATAAAGTTATTTTATTAAATTAATTCGGATCAAGCAGTGCAGATTACCAAATATACAACATAAAAATGATTTATATATCTAATTGATTGTTATGGAAGTGCTAAGGTCCTAAAAATAAAATTTTACAGAACACAGATTTTTTTTACTTGATATAAGTATGAAAGCTGTCCGCTTGTAAAACGTCTAACTTAAGGGATACCCAAAGAATTACCAGTTTTTATGCGGCAATTTTTGCTTTTGTTCCAATGACGTTCTAAAACAACGTTATCAATAGAAGTTCCTAGGAGATGAAGGTGGTTACAGTTTGAAGTTGACTCCGTTGGATCTGAGTCCGACTTTCCGCAGCCACAAACACCACATTTTAAGAAATTCGTGTTTAAAGCTTAGTAAATGTTAGTGTAACCATACATGTGGGTTGGGCTACTAAGTCATTATTTCATTTAAGGAGAGACAGTAGGCTGCCATTTTTTGTCAGTCCGTTAATATGAAACACGTGAACAGTTTTGTGATCTTAACTCAATTTCGACGTGATTGTGGTTTGGAACGTTTTTCTGGAATGACGGCTACTTATCTCGTATATTTAATATTTAACAGGCTTTTGACAACATTCGGCAAGACCCTCTCATTTTCGAAAAGCTGCATTTAATCCGTGGGGACATCCTTCAGGAGAACCTGGGTATGTCCGATGCGGATCGGCAGCTGGTGCAGGAGGAGACCAACATCGTGTTCCACAGTGCCGCCTGTGTCAAGTGAGTCAGCCCTTTAGTGCCACCACTGCACACACTGCTAGTGATCTGTTAACTGCTCAACTAGATCATTTGTATCATTCTTCATTTTTATCAGTGGGGGGCTCCTTTGCACTGGATGCCGGCTAGATTATGGGTACCACAAAGCGAGAAGCAGTAATGTGTAAGCATTACTGTGTTTCGGTCTGAAGGGTGCTGTAGGTAGTGAAATTACTGGGCAAATGAGACTTAACATCTTATGCCTCAAGGTGACGAGCGCAATTGTAGTGACGCTCAGATTTTTTGGGTTTATCAAGAATCCTGAGCGGCACTGCATGGGCAGGGCGTATCAATTACCCTCAGCTGAAAGTCCTGCTCGTCTCGTCCCTTATTGTCATAAGAAATGTGCTACGCACAGATCGCCAAGATGGCTTAATGTGCTACAAACAGATCACTAAGATGGCTTTAAAAAATTACTTCACCACCCATATACTTCTTGTAACTCATGTTATTTCTACCTACTGACCTACAACCAATGAATGAGAATTGAATAAATTCCAATATCTATAGGCTTAAAATAAAAAAATAATAATTTCTTTCTAGAAATAATTTTATGATATTTAGATAAACTTGTATATTTTCATAGGTTGTATATAATACCCTTTTTTTTTACAATATTGATTTTTCTACAAACGTAAAATAGCACGAAGACAATTTTTTTAAATGAATTTTTGTTTTTTTTTACGGCAAATAAGTATAAATTCATGCGTTCTTTTTATTTTACTATTTTTATAAAAACTTATATAATTTATCGCCAACTTAAATACATTAAAACTCGTGAGCAATATTTCTTCTTCAAAAAGATTGTATAATATGTAATCTATCATCCTTAATATAAAATTCACTCGCGGTCATAATATTTGAAGCACAGCCTTAGTTCCTACAGATATCTGAATAAAACCAAATCAAATCAAAATCACTTTATTCATAGGTCACGGAAGTGACACTTATGATTGTCACTGTCAATTTGTATTCCTTATTGACTTTGCCGCCACTTGGTAAAGGGTTGAGCTAATGAGGAGAAGTAGCAAGGAACTCATTGCCACTCTTTTAAATCAACATTTACATTTTCATCGTTTAAGATATAATTTCAAATACAATAGGTATATGTAAAGTGATGCAACTAAAAATACTCATCCCAAACCTTATCTTACCCAAACCCAAATCCTTATCTTTCGTGCGAGAGAAGAACCAAGAGAGTTTTCTAGAAACTGTGACATTCATAATGTTAACACGAGGAACAAACATAAACTTGTTATGCCTACTACTCGGTTGGGTCGAGTTAGTAGGTAAATCTTTTGTTGGGTGATGTATATACTTCTAAAATATGATCCCAGAAAATGTACAAAACGAATGTGTTACGAAATTTAAAAGAATTGTTAAAAAACGTTTGTGTGGTTACTATATCATAAACGATTTTCTTAATGACACCTCGGACTGGGAATAAAGAAAACACCGTCAGGCTCTTTAATTATAAGTTAATGTTTATTGTACGATATCATATTGTAATCCATATTTTATATAATGAAAGCCCGCTGAGTTTCTTGCGCCCATTCTTCTCAGGTCTGAGGCAGTCTCTTTTGAATGGGTGGTAGTTTTTGACGTTCAATAAGTGATTTTGAATTTTATTTCGAATAAAAATAATTGAATTTGAATTTGAGTGTCATCATCAGTGTCTGTTACAGGTTCGACATGTTCATCCGTGATGCTGTGCAGATGAACGTTGTCGGAACGCGGAGAGTGTTGGAACTGGTCGAGGGCATACACAACTTAGACGTAAGAAATTACTATGTAGTAGTTTAAATAAATTTTCTTGTAATGTAGTCTTTTAGTACAATACAGTAGGTACAAGTCTGCCAAACTAAATATTTTCTTATAATAGTCGTGATAAGAAGTTATTTACGATATTATAATTTATTCAAACAAAACAAATCTTATAACTATATTTACAATACTATGACTACATAAAATTAAAACTTTCATTACGTGGAAGCGTACCAAGAATACTGGCCGTATTTCCACGTTGGATAGCTAGACTGATCCGTTGACCGAAATAGCTGCCAGCGCTTGGATTTCCAGTAGCCTTGTTGAGGCGCGAAGATAGTACTTTGTACATACTCCGCGCTTCTGGGCCTCACTGCCCAAGTGTCTCGACACCAAACGGCACAAGTTTAAAGAAGTTAATGTTAAGGAAGGTGTATTTACCATTCAGAAAATTAAAAAAAAAAGTTAGTGATCCTAATGAGAAATAAGGAAAACAAAAGAACATTTTATTTAGGTTGGCTTAAAAAAATAAAATTATTGATGTTATTTTAGGTATTCGTGCATCTGTCGACTACATACTGTCGATCAGATTTGCCACTTCTAGAAGAGAAAGTGTATCCTAGCAGGCACAACCCAGACGATGTAATACACCTCACAAAGTGGATGGACGATGGTGTACTCAAACATCTGGAACCAAAGTAAGTATTTTAACATATAAATGTACAGTCTGCAATACTAGCATTAGAAACCATAACAGATTTCCATTCTATCCTAGTAATTAATTTATGACATTTTTCATTTAGGTAGTGTCATAATTTGTATTTTAAAATGTCTTATAATTGCAAAGCGTAACAAATTGTAAATAAGAAACAGTAGGTAACACTTAGATGTAGATTTTTTTTTGTAAATAATAAGTGGTTATTGTGTTGGCATTGCTTATTATTAAGTAAATCACAAACTAAATAAAAGAGAATGCAGTAACTTGTCGTCGATTAATCAGAATTAATTTCTGCGATTTCTTAGGAGATGGACGGAGTGCAGTGTGATTACTAAGGACGCTAAAACGAAAAATGCTTGGCATAATAATAAAAATTAAAAAGACGTGATAAAAAAATAAAGAAATTAAAAAAATCAAGATGTACCCCAGGCTCGAACCTGGGACCTTCTGCACAAAAAGCATACGTGATAACCGCTGTTCCACGGCAACTGTAATAACCGTGCCGAAATATCTATATAAATCTAGTAAGTAAGTGTTAGGTTATTTTCGTTACGGAATTTCTGGATTCGGTCTCCACGCTCAAGGCCCGCGATAGAAGCTATGCAATAGCTTAAAAAAAAGGCAATACATCAAGCTGGCCAGTATTCTATCGCCATATTTGTCACAGGGAGTGTTCCGAAAGCTATGAACCTAATTCTTACCGCCAAATTCCACCTTTGGACGATGCGCAACAAACTTGGATAATGTAACCTCCACCATCTGGATATTTAGTGCTCCTACATACAGAGCAGTTTAGAAGGAACTTTTCTGACACGTATGACCACGCCGTGGAATGAGCTTCCTTGAGCGATGTTTCCAGGATTTACAATATGGGTCCATGTGTTCAGGATTTACAACCTCTAAAAATGGTGCTTATATGATTCTTTTGGTGTTGCAGAAGAATGAGTTTGGCAGTGATCACCTGATATCCAGGTGACCCGTACTTTCGATTGTGCTTTTCCACAAATTACAACCAAGTACATAATATTAAACTGTTACCTCAATGCCTAACACCAGGTTATCTGCTAGGCCCGTTTTATTCTCCCATTAAAATGCCTGTTAAAATTTCTATTAAACGTCATACCCTTATCTAGCTTTTATTAGGCGTCTAACCGATTTAACAGGTGACCCAAGTTCTGGTACGTACCTCTGTCAAAGGATAATTTTGGCCATACAAAGAGGTAACGTTGCCAGCTTCACGGGCACCTTACCTGCCGACAGCGTTCTTAATGATATTTACTATTTGTAATGAATTAATTTTATTAGATTATTTAAGTTTTTATATAAATAGTGTTATTAATTATTAAGTCATGTGTACTTAAATAATTTGAAATATATTAAAGACTACAAACTATTATTTATTACAGATTGATTGAGCCAGAGCCGAACACATATGGATACACGAAATCCTTAGCAGAACAAATTGTTGCAGAGTTCTCTGGAAAATTTCCCATCTGTATCGCCAGACCATCTATAGGTGAGATTTTATTTTTGCAAATAAACTTACAGCACTTAATACCCAATATAAGGACCATTATTACCAGTTCACACATCCGAAAATAAAAATCCTTCTTTCATGAAATAGCCGAGTGACAATCTTATAAATGATATGGGAGATACTTTTTCTGGGACACTTTTGTATTACTAAGTGAACACGTTTAACATAATGTCTTAGCAATAAAACAAATAACTCAACATTCATGTTCCAACTCCTCGCGTCGTATTCCTCATTGCTGAGGGTAGTGATTTCTCTGAGGATTCCACTTTTTGACAATAGTTCGCCAATGTGTCTATTTTTGGCAACGTGCAGAGCGTCATGTAGTCCGGTGTTCGGAGATGTGCGGATTTGGTCAGAACATCTTATAGGGCTGCGACCTCTGAGGCGTCGTCCGTCTACATTCATGTTGGACACATTTATTTACTTCTAACCTTTCAATAACCTATTACTTATTAGTAATACTGCTTTATTCACGATTTATCGATGTGGGTACTGACTATTTTCGGTCCTTCACCAGAGTGTTTTTTGGTGAAAGTTCTTTTCTTATAGTCTAAGATCCCGCTGCGGGATTGGTGTGCTCATCGACTTTTTGTTTCAAAC
>CATIXQ010000009.1:15241400-15372516 GCA_949711755.1 Leptidea juvernica | reverse complement strand
TTTTTAATGATATCACAGACTGGGAAAGGGGCGACCATTCTCAACTTTATAACAAAAGTACCCTGCTGAGTTCTTCTCAGGTCCGAGGCATACTTTCAAATAGGTGGTGGATTTAGACATTCAATGAGTATTTTAAAAGCCTACTTTGCGTATTTTTTTTTAATTGGACTATCCTCACATCCTGCGACATCTGTAATCGTCTGTCAAAGTCTGCCACAATGATAAAGTGAATGTATTTCAGTGGTGGCAGCTTTGAAGGAGCCGTTTCCTGGGTGGGTGGACAACATCAACGGACCGACCGCCATTATAGTTGGAGCCTCTAAAGGTATATTAATGACCAGCTTCTAAGATGCACGTGGTTTTTTGAAGATCACTTCAATTTCGATCTCAATACAGCGAAAGAATGCGGGGTTTACAGTTTGGATGACTCTATAAGAAAGATCCTTCAGAATTGAACAGAGAAAAAGCCACACAGCCGCAAAGGGGGGTTAGTTATTTAGGTTCTTGTGCGATAAATAAATAAAATAAATAAATTCATTACATTATATATTAATCATTGTATGTCAAATAATAACAACTACTATGGTTAACATAATGTTGAAGCCATATCTTTATTTTCCTGTAGCATGTAAGGCAATGTGAACATTTTAAGCTTTTTTATTATTTAAATTTTTAAATTTAATCAGCAAATAGTTAACTTCAAAATGGAGGAGGCATTACTCACAGGTCAATCTATGACCCCTGTATTTCCCATTTACATTATTGGAATTCTTCATCAATCTATGACCCATGTATTTCCAATTTGCATTATTGGAATTCTTCATCATTCAACTTTAGCATTATTAAATGTTCATTGTTTTAAATGTGTGAAAAGATATTTATTTATTCTGCCTCCCTCACTCTCTCAGAATATTATATTCATACCGAGCGAGCCCCCTTGATTTTTCCAGAAGGCAGTCTGACAACAGTTCCTCGGGATATATTCTCAGTCTCCTGGAATTATTTTCACAACTTCCTGTCTGCGTATTTATATGATACAGAACCAAATATTAATTAAAGTGATTAGAAACATGTAGGGTTTGCGTAAAATTTTTTACATTGATGTCCAATTCGTCGAAAGGAAAACTTTATTTGAGAAAACTAAGTTAGTGAGTTTATTCAAGTTTTTGTCTTATTCTATAGGTATTATTTGGAGCGTGTTGTATTTATAGGTGTGATTCGTTCGATGCTGTGTGATGACCAGCAGAAAGGAGACGGGATGCCAGTGGACCAGGTGGTTAACGGTTGCGTATTGCTCGCTTACACCACCGCGCTCACGCAGTAAGTCTTGTATTTTGATTTACCGCAGATTACTACAACCTCGGCGCGACCACGTGGTATAGATAAAAATGAGTAGTAGACAAATTATACTTATTATTACCCAATAAACATCGAGCATCGATCCACGAGACAATGAGCGTGTTGCCTTTAGACCGACCGATGAAACGTGTGCCCAGGACTTGTGCCGATCACCCGCCATTTTGTCAGCGTGGCTTGAAATTCCCATATGAACTTACTTATTTACAAATTGTGAACATATTAAGTAAAAAATGATTAATATAAGCCAATGCTACAATATATCAATCAAAACTTTCTGTTTGATTGATATATTATTGTTCGTCTGTTTCTAAAAGTATGTAAGTAACATGAGCATAGAAAAAAATTCGAAAAACCAATTTTATGTGTTCTATTGTGAGAAAAATTGTAAGAAATCCTACTCTTATTAATTAGTTTTCCCAAATATCTTTCTATTTAATGAAAAAAAGATTTTTTAATATTTTGTCAGCACCTAAATGAATATATTTTCGTTTATTTCATGGTGTTAGGAAAAGTATTCTATGTAACTGCTCGTAAATTAACCATTGGATAACACCCGTGGTGTCTATTCTGCCAACGAGCAGTCATTATTTGGCAGAGACATCCTGACTAATGACAAAGAAAAGGCTTACCTTTATATCTGCCAGTTGCCCTGTTGATTTTTCCTGTAAATCTAAGTTCGGTATCTACTAGTATTACTTTAGAATTTGGGCTATTGCCATTGTTATTTAAGTCTATGAAATAAGATCAAAAGGGATTTTTTTTATAACAAATTTAATACCACTTACTAAAAATTCACAAACAAGCTAAAATCTAAATAATTAACTGTAAAATTAAATAGAACAGTTTGCTAAGCTTCTAAGAATAAATTACGAATAACACAATGGCTCATATTCTAACAGAAATTGGGCAGAGTACTCGTAACGCCCTAACTCGTCAACGGTTGCAGCGGAAGTGTGTCGACGCAAGGGAGACATCGACATCTTCATCCTGTCCATCTGTCACTGTCAACATAATATGTATATTGCTATTATTGTCAGCTTTTTACCTTCGGGAATCTTACCTGACTGATAGTTTGTTTAATAGTATTAACTTCAGAATTATAATCGTTCCTGATTTGCAGACTGCCATTTTATTCGTTTTCTTAATGACACGGGTCACATTCTCATATTTTTCAGAGCAACATCAAAAGAGCTGGTAGTGTGCAACATAGCGCGAGCCGGCATCAACTCTATATCCTGGGGCGAGGCAGTCGAGATTGGTAAGCATTCCTATAGGTGTACCAGCTCAGGCACGTGCTAAGTATCCTGAAAGGTATCGAACCCACACGCGCACAAGTTAACAGCTTTAGTGGCGGTCAAAGAATCTCTTAACCCCTGGTGTTGCGAATGTCCATGGACGGTTTTTTCCCCACCAAATCACACTGGCAATCACGTAAGCCTCTTGCCCTTTTGCTCCTTCTTATATAAAAAAGCTAATTAATTAAGTGGTGGGACCACTTGAGTAACATTAATAATAATATTATGATTCATGTCTTTTACTCCACCATGGCGAAGGTCGGCAGGCTATGTGATCTTGCGGAAACGGATGGACCGTGCCACCGTTAAAATAATTTTGGGAGCTTAGCCTTATTGTTAAATAGTACCTAATAAATGATATCAAATATATTATATTTACATCAAGGTTACTAAAAAGTAATAATAGATATTTTCTACTTTCAACATTAATTGTTTAATCATCAAGTCTTTTTGATTTACGAGTCACTTAACTTTTTAGTTGAAGTTGACCCTTTATGGTCTTTTTCATTTAGGTTCTTAAAGGCATATAAAAGGCATTTATTTTCTCAAAATTGATTCCTTTAGAATTCTTTTTGATGTCATTTCTTATACTACTAGATACTACTACCGCTTCGGAAACAAATGGCGCTCTGAGAGAGAAGGGAAGAGAAGAGACTTGTTCCCCAAATCAAAGTTTTTGTCGGTAGAAATGTTCTATTATTTTTGAGGTGATCCATTGTTAAATCTTTCCTAATATTTTTCTTGTCGATGAAAGAGTCTATACACAAATAATTTTTATCTCTTTATTGAACATATTTTTACAACGTAAGTTTTACTTTTTTTGAGTTTGAAGTAAGCTGTTTAGTATTGTATTGATTTCCAGCAAAGACTCATATCAAGGAGTTCCCACCGTCAGTCGCGTTGTGGTATCCCGGGGGATCGCCGAAGAGACACAAGATCCAGCATGATATAGCTGTGCTATTTACACATCTCCTACCAGCATACCTCGTAGATTTCATACTTCAACTTGCAGGGAAAAAGCCTTTGTAAGTACACGTCAATTGTCGTCAAAACTCCAATCGAAGCAGAAACTGAGGGATAAGCGAAAATTAATCTTGCCCTTTATAATATTTAATACTGATTATAGCTTTCAAGATTGATCCTCTCTTCAATTCAGTTTGGTCATATCAATAATAATATAATGGATGCCTTTAACAGACATTGTTATGCAGTTAATAATAAAGGAAACACCTATGCAGCTCTCTTTTGGTAAATCGTCGTCGCTGAAACGTCGTATCTTCTATCAAGTCCTTTATTTAAAAGGTCGTGGAATGTGGAACACTACCACCATTACGGAAACAAATGTAGGTGACTCAAAGATAACAAACGGCTTAAGAAGTTCTCTTAGTTTCCCTTTTTGCGTGTCACTGTGTTATTGTCATGTGTATATTAATAATAAGTGTCAAGCTGTTGATATTCTGCTGTTAAGATTTACGGCAGAGCTTATTTTAAAAAAATCTTTAAACTTATCATAAGATGACATCTGATCAGTAGCTCGGTATAAATTACAATTGTCATTTATTGAGCGGTTCATCGTATTATTGCAACAACTCGTACATAATCAAATTGGTCCTTCGAGCCGGATCCCATGCTGAGATTCGTAACAAGCAACTTCTTATTAAATAGTGTTGTGAGTATATATCATAGTTCTGCATATATAATGAATAGTTTGGTGAACGTCCAAAAACGTGTGACAAGCGGCCTCGGGGTGATCCAGTACTACGCCATCAGACCCTGGAAGTTCAGCAACCAGAGGTACCTGGCACTCCGGAGCCAGATATCTGAAGATGAAGATCGTCTATTCTATACGGACATAGAGGTACTTGCACAATAAATATTATAGTTATAGTAGATGAAGTAACATTAAGAGTATTGGAATTGCGTAGATATGACACCTTATGAGGAGTAGCCTGTAGGGTCTTTGAGTTCGAAGTGTAAAATAGACAATTCAGCCGCCGTTGCCAACCGTTGACCACCGGATGGGTGGTCAAGGGATGCGTTGCCGATCTTAAAGGTTGGGAGTATGCTTTAAGCATGACTTGATATTGTTAGGATTAAAGCGCTTCTTAGCGTGTTTGTGTGAATGATAATTATTTTTGTTTCGAATCTTAGTGGCTGAAGTCGAGACAATAAATACCCCAAGATATCTGTTACCTCGGGTATGGTCAAGTTTTAATATTGATTAAAATTCTACGAGTATATTTATTGTTAATACATGGGGCACACAAAAAGTTTTGCACTTCTAGCTAATCGGAACTATTTGAATTTCGAATGTTATATCTTTTGAAACTTTTCAATCTTCTTAGTAATAAAAAAAAAGAATTGGCGGGAAATCATTTGTCATTTTTTTATCACACATCAAAGTTCTACGTACGTAACGAAAATGTAATAAAGTCGAAAAGATTTTTGAGCGATGATTTTTTATGATTGTTAAAGTTCTCTCTCTCCGCAAAACTGTGCCGCTCGTTTTCAAAATGCTTTTGGGAGAGAAGCACCTTGCTTGCGCACCGTGATGGTTTGCTGAATTTGAGAGAGGTCGGGTTTCTTTACATGACGAATTTCGTGAAGGGCGGCCTTCAACTGCCGTCAACGAAAATAATATGGGTACTGCTAAGCGGCTTATTGAAGAAAACACGCAGATTACCTATGAGACAATACTAGGACTATTGGGGATTGGTATGAACCAAATTAAGAAAATCTTACACGAAGAATTGAACTTTCGGAATTTTTTCGTCGTTGGATCTCCCTCATGAACTGGAGTGGAGCAGAAACGGGCTCGCGTGGAATGGTGCTCAAAGATGCTAATGAAGTACGACCACGGACATTCTTATGCTGTTTATGACATTATCATAGGAGACGAAACGTGGACTTATTGTTTTGAACCCGAAAAAAACAGCAATCTTGTGCATACAAAGACGACCAAAAAGCCGTGTTCTCCTACATCATGACAATGCTTCCGAAAAAGTACAACTCGTCAACCATCCTGTACATAGCCCCGACCTAGCACCCTGTGATTTCTGTATTTTCCCCAAAATCAAAGGTTTGATGAGAGGTTTCACCTGTACCAATTCCGAAGAGGCAGTGATAGCGTTCAATTACAACGTAGAAAGTATGCCTTCAGATCTGTGGTAATGAAAAAATGTTTAAAATGTAAAAGATAGCATTTTGAAAAGCTATAATCATAATTTTTTGGTCATAACATGTTGTATTTTTAAGTTACGCAAAACTTTTAGTGTGACCTTCGTACCGTTTGTTTCCAACATAAATAAATGATATTTGTTATGGATAGGATAGGATAGCTTCTGACACAATATACTGACAGTAGTCTCTATATTCTGGGTTTTCGTTTGGTGTTTATTGGATCCCGAATGTAACAGAGTGTGTCTTCTACCGCATTTATCACGGGAGTGTTCCGAAGAGCTGTTTAACCTTATTACTGCCGCCGAATTCCACCTTCGCCCGACACGCCACAAATTATCATATCATCCCCACCATCTGGATGTGTGGCGGTCCTCCACAGTGCGGTTTCCAAGGAGCTTTCTTCCTCGGACTACTAATGCTGTGGAATGAGCTTCCTTGTGCGGTGTTTCTGGGACGATACGACATGGGTATCTCCAAAAAAGCGCGTACACCTTAAAGGCCGGCAACGCTCTTGTGATTCCTCTGGTGTTGCAAGAGAATGTGGGCGGCCGTGATCACTTAACACCAGGTGACCCGTACGCTCGTTTGTACTCCTATTCCAAAAAAAAAAAAATAGAGTTTTGGTAAAATTCAGTAGAGTCGTCTCTACGATTTCCATGGCTTCCAGTACCATGCTTGGAAGAAACTTGTCCACCTTTGACAGAATTTTGGATTGTCAAAGCAGGATGCACACCTAATTAATATTTTTTGTTATATTATTTAAGTGCAAAATAAATATTACAAACACAAAATAATCTTCTAGTGATTATAAATTTAAATCTACCTATTGTAGATACATATACATTATTGTATTGTTGTTTTATTTACAATATTGTTACATTTACATTAAAAAGATGTTAATTATTGTACAATCACTGTAATTACCGCTTTCTATGATATAAATTGGGGTCATTAGGGTAGGGGGGGAGATTGATACGTCACCTCACTATTTTTTTTTTCATTTTTCAATAATTTCATCATTTCGATCCATCTGCATCGCTCGGTTAACTCTGCGGTTATTATGCGGCTAGCGTAGGTTAGTTGTACAGATGATTAAATAAAGCGCCAAGAAACTACTGTAGTAAGGACCCTAATACAATATTATGGCACAGTGATAATATTTCTGTAAAATAAGAATAACATTAATTCATCGTACCTATAATATGGACGGTGGATTGGTATGACGGATTTATTTTTAGATTGATAGTTTAGTAGATTCTAAGTAACATAAAATAACGGTAAAATATCAAAAAAGGTATTTTAATATTCATGTTACATATCAAATCAAATCTTTATGACGTTTGCAGTCAATGGATTGGCAGAGCTATATGAAGGAGTACGTGCGAGGTTCCCGGGAGTATTGCTGCAAGGAGGATCCCGCCACCCTCCCACAGGCGAAAGCTCTACACAGCAAGTGAGTGGCAGCATCAGTGTGACACAGCAAACGATCTCTGTTCAACTACTAATTTTTTGAAGTGAAACTTCTTTAGAATCGTTTGATTTCAAACCTCATGCAACGGAAAAAACGACAGGTTAGAGACACAAATACAAAAATGTGTAGGATGAAGCCGGCAAAGAATGAGACAGAAATATGCATACTATTTTATTTTTATGTATGACGCTAGTAGGTATACCTTAATATATTCTTATGTCATACGCACAACTAATAACTGCATAGACACCAGGACAACATAAATATGGTAGCGGTGTTAGTAATGTCTTTCATAGCGGTTGAAATCATGTGTCATCCTAGCAACATGTACCAGGACTTCATATGCAGTTCTGACATGTGTACTTTGTACACACGCAATTTTTTTTTCAACCAGGACTGCGTAGAGTTAGACCAAGTTTTATGACCCGGCGCCGAGTCTTGCTGGAAGGACCATTCTTGGTTATTGAACATGGTGTTGTTAAGGGGCTTCACTGCCTTCTCAAGAATGGTATCTTGATACACTTGTGCCGATATTTTAATACCTTTTTCACAAAGTGTGGCTCAGTCACTCCTTCATAACTAAAACCCCATTAAAACCATTACTGAAGTCGGATAGTGCCCACGTTGCACTCTGTCGACTAATTGGGAAGCTTCCTTAGAGCTTTGAGCATAAATACGGTCAATTTGTTTGTTAAGACGTTGCTCAATTGTAAAAAAAATCATGTGACCTCCCTTTGCGTAATATCTTATGTCTTAAGGTGACGAGTGCAATTATAGTGCCGCAAAGATTGTTTGGGTTTTTCAAGAATCCTGAGCGGTACTTCATTGTTACGGGCAGGGCGTATCAATTACCATCAACTATTATTGTAAAATCGTTTTTTTTATTATTATTTATAGTAAATATGTTTTATTTCAGATTGTTCTTCGCGGATCTCGTACTGAAGCTCACACTGTGGACATGGTGTTTGTACATTTTATATTTAGGTTTAAAATATATTGTGTAAATGTTTGTAAATGTAACCTATGTAGTAACGATTTGAAAACTTAACTTAGATTGAGGATTGGTCTCCGCTGCGCCATAACTAGATACCGCACTACCTAAGAATAATAGCTATTTTATTAAAAAAAAATATTGAAGTAGGCAAATATATAGGCATAAATATACAAATGATTTGAGTTTTCTTTAGAGACATTGAGTCTCGTGCCATATTTTGGCGAGACAACACGTCCTGAGGATGCCTCGTGTAGAGGCGAAACACGTGTCGAAATGTTTAAAGACAATTATTGGCGGAATTAACACTAAAGAAAACTCAAATTTTATTACTATTTAACTATTAGATGCTTGTGTACGTTGGATCTTGACACACAATAGCATCTTTCAAATTTTGTAACAAAATACTTACTGATGATAATATGTGATCCCAGTGTCTTTCTTATTTCTTTTAGTAGATATTATTTTTAGAAATTTTTACTACGCAACCCGTCGTTTTTAGTTTCAATTATTAGCAAAGTTTAACAGAACATGTGGTACGACAACGTCACACATTGTTCGAGACTGTGGAATACGCCCAATTGGTCGTAGTTGCCGCACTTCGCGACTACGCCTGCGGTATCTAGTTGGAGAGAGCGGAGACCAATCCTTAATCTAAGCTTATGTAATGAATTATTAAGTATATACAGACAGTTAATGTTATTAGTTTAAGTAAGTTAAAAAAATATGTTATTCATTTATATATTTTTATTTCAAAAAATATTTTTTAATCACTTTTTTAATTTAATACCAAAATATATAGCAGATACAACCGTTTCTTTATTACCTTCCCGTTTAACAAAACACTCCTATCTACAGACGGATTAATAAAGTTCAAAATTACTTTCGAATAAAGATTTTTGATAAATATGCAAGCTTCGCAGATTGAACTAAATGAAAATGTCGAGACTCTCCATGAATCATAAGAAATAATTTAGATTATTTTTAATTTTATCTAAGTCGGATCTGCAATCAGTCGCAAGACTATAAGCCGATGAGTTGGGTGAGTATGACGTTTAGACGAAGAGACCAGTGTCTCATCTGCCTTCCTATAACACATTCTTCCTCTTCAGCCTTTTCATCGCTCTGGGACAGATTAGGAGATCATTAGCCAGGGTGGATCATTTGGGTGAACCGAGAGGCGATCAGTGTATTTACTTTTGAATTTATCAATTTCCGACTGGGAACGCCAAGATATTGATGGATCTCGTCATTTCTGGAAAACCACGGGGCACTTGTGATGGTACGCAGGATGTTGTTTTGCACACGTTGAATGAGCATGATGTTGCTTTTGCTGGCAGAGCCCCACAGTGGAATTCCGGAGGTCCAGGTGGGATTCAATACAGCGTTGTAGATTAGAAGCTTATTGGCAGTAGACAGGACAGAGTTTCTACCCATGAGCCAGTGAAGGTTTAATTTTTTCAGAATTTAGAAATAGAACTCAAACAACACATTAATAGAGTGAAAGTAATTCTTTTTGTTTTTTTTTTTTAATTGCCATTTAAATTATTTTTATCAATAGTATTGTTTATTAGTCTTTTAAACTCAACAAAAGTTTCATAATCATAAATACTTTGTACAAGCCGCTCCAATTGACGCATTGGTGCGGGAAGGTGGATCAACGAACGATTGCTAGAAATTTTAATTTAAACCAGTCTACGGTTTTTAGAGTATACCGAAGGATCTAAAGAATTATTTAGGCAGTGTTATGACATCAAGAGAGGGTTACCGAGGGGACGGGATCAAGAAGTTTAAACAACGTGCGTAGTCATTCTGAGTTCCAACTTTCGTTCGGAATTGTTTACTAAAATCCTGATCTTACACACAGACGAGAAAAAAAATAAGGACTCCGTGTCACCTTACATAACAGTGAGGCACCAAAACAAGCCGGTAAAAATATAAATACATAGCCCCACGCATATACTTACACTAATACAAGCCGTTTGGCCGCCATGATGAGATTTATCATCGTCTGTGACAGATCAGTTTGCGTCGCAATAAAATATTTCAAAAATGCCGTCGTGCGTTGTGAAAAAGTGTAAAAACAATAATATAAAAGTGTTTGTGGATATATGATTATTTAAGGGAGAACAAGTTATTTAACTGGTATACCCCGTAACGGCACACACACTAGCATAAAAGTGCTTCACTTGCTAATATCACGGCGCGGAGTCCTTCTTTTTTTACTAGTCCGTGATCTTACAATTAAATAAATGTGTGTCTTGCTCAAGCAGTGAGAACGAATCCTTTACCTGCAACCCTTAAACAAGATAGATTATTATGGCAGTTTTATTGTTCAGATAATGCAAGAAATATATAAACCTACAAATAATTATTTAATATTATGCTATATCGGAAAGTAAAAAATGTTAGCTTAAACTTCCATAATTGTTCAAATATAAAAATGAGCCTCTAATTATTTCCATTTCTTATTAACCCTTACTGTATCTCAATAAACGAACCTTAGATATTTTATTCCTGCGTCTAAATAGGTCCTCTTGCTGTTAGACAACGCATAACAACAGGCCAGGCTTATTACTTGTTTGTTAGTGTGAATGACGTAGCGTCATTCCCGAGTGAGTGAGTGACGTTCTTTGAATCTCTCCAAAGAGAATTAAAACTCTACGTTCATCTCTCGCTCAACTCTTGATTCAAAAAAATTTCTCGCCTTAAAAATGATTTGCTCCTCTAGCAAATCTATTATTTCTATTCATTGTTTCTATGGCATTACCTTCTTGACAGCTTTATCATATTTTCGCTCGTATATTGCTTTTATAATGAAATATGGTTGGATACCAGGATTTTTACTAACGGGAGGCTCCTTTGCTCAGGATACCGGCTAGATTATGGGTACCACAACGGCGGCAATTTCTGCCGTGAAACAGAAATGTGTAAGTGTTGTGTTTCAGTCTGAAGGGCGCCATAGCTAGTGAAATTACTGGGCAAATAAAACTTAACATCTTATGTCTCAAGGTGACGAGCGCAGTTGTAGTGTCGCTCAGAACTTTTGGGGTTTTCAAGAATCCTGAGCGGCATTTCATTGTAATGGGCAGGGCGTGTCAATTACCATCAGCTGAACGTCCTGCCTGTCTCGTCCCTTATTGTCATATAAAAATACACCTCTAGATATGTCTGACTATAGACAGGTCAGGTCTACCCGATAACCATATTGTAGGCCACAGTATCCCGCCGCGAATTGCGATTTACAAGACAGTAGATTGGATTAAGGTGAATTTTTTGCATCCGAAGTTTTGTGAAGACAGCGTTTGTTTTCCATTAGAGTTTTAAAGGTGTTAGGTAATTACTGACATAAAGTGAATTAGATGAATGAGTATTGGTGACGCTCTAAATTCGGGTAAAAGTTTTGGGGTGTATTTTTTGATGTGAGAAGCTTCTTTAGCCGCGTTCGGCACGTTTGGGTGGGGGAAAATCTTATGGGTTCGCGTCACCGATATGCTCATGTCTAGCGCACGCGATTAATACATAATTAAAATAATAAATAAAACAAAACTTATAACTATATTTGCAATAAATATAATTATTCATTTATTTAGTTGGAAAACAAATACAGATACATCCTTAAACATAAAGTAGATAAAGTAAAAATAGAAATATGGACACAAGGATGTCTCCTTAAACAGTTTCACTAAGTACACTTAATATTTAAATAAATACACTTAAATTACACTTAGTTGCAGACAACCAGTTAATAAATAAATCAAACTACGTGATTTCTAAATTACTCTGTTTGTGCCAGGATTTGTTTTATTCTGAGTTTGTAAGTTTTAGAGGAACATTATTAAATCTAGAGTTATGGAGAGCAAACATTCTGTGCAGTGGCGTACGTATACCAGTATTTGTACTGGTGTTTGAGAATTAATAGAAATGTATATATTTTGAAACTTTTTGGATAGGTGAAAGAAATCTCGTGAGTTCGCGTCACCGAAATGCTTATAGCAATATATATTATATCTAATATTGTGCAACATTAGTGCTGTGTATATTAAGTGAAATAGAATGGATTTACTGAAAAGTTCAATGTGTATATACTGCGTTTTGTTGAAATTGTGTTTTTGTTTGATTAATATATTATTGAAAATAAGATTTTAAAATAAATAATTAAATTGTTTTTAAACATTATGAAATTTGAAATTTTAATAGTAAGTGCTAGCACGCAGTGCGAATTTTGGTCGCGCGGTTTTATCCCGCAGTAATCTGTGACATATGAAATTGTATGAAGCTGCACGCACTTGCGGAAAAAAATCCGCGCGAATATTTTACCGCAAACAATCTGCGATGCGGATTTTTACGTGGGCGTGACCGCTCAGTCGCGTATCGCTTATGAGAGGAGGATGTCGTGCTGTTCGTCTTCTGTCTTCAAACAAATGATTATATAAATGACATGATGATGAGAACATACACAAGCGCACATAGAATTTTGAAAGAATGCATTCAAAAATTTATTATATTGCATTATATGTAGATAGAAATAGATTTACATAGACATAGATATAGATTTTAAAATGATGACAATTGACACGGACCATTGGCACAGCTGGAAGAACGCTGGGACGTAACCCTAGAAGCGCGGGTTCTAATAAAATAAAATCAACATCTATGTGACCCCCTTGATTCCCATACAGTATATACACATAGCTATAATGAAATCATCATAATGTCATTTATATAATCATTAGTTTGAAGAAAGAAGAAGAAGAAGACGACATCCTTCTCTCATAAGCGATACGCGACTGATGGGTCACGCCCAAGTAAAAAATCCGCCCCACGGATTGTTTGCGGTAAAATATTCGCGCAGACTTTTTTCCGTAAGTATGTGCAGCTTCATACAATTTCATATGTCACAGAATTTTGCGGTAGAAATCGCGCGAATTAAATTCGCAGTGCGTGCTAGCACTAAAAGTGCTAAGTTTTCACTTCTATCGGGATTCTCTACAACTGCCAATTTTTTTTTGATCAGAGAGGGCGCCTGGGCAAGCGGTTCACTAATAGAAAGGGAAAAAGAGCCGCACATGGTCACAAGACATATGATGCTAGTCTTTGAAATGAGAACGATAGAGTAAATTATGATGCTTAAAGGTCCCTAAGTTCGGGAACAGTGCATTCCTGAGGGCTCTGACCCCTGAATGAAGCTGTCCGAAATATTATAAACATCACCACACTTGTTACTTGATGCAAGTTGAAGTTAATTATATGTGTCCATAAATTTAGATAATTTAATTAAAATTAAGAAATGGTGCGAGGATTAGCAATGTTACTTTCGTAGCAACAGTTAGGGATCGCGTCACATCCTTTTAAAATATAGCAATAAATTGAAAGCGACTACAAGTAAATGAAGCAACTCATCGGAAATGCATTTCAGCGTTTTACAATTATGATTAGTTCAGCGTTTATCAATTGCGAGGACGATCACCTCACACGCGGGGCCGCCATTACGCGGAGTGCACGTCCTCGAGCAGCGCCATCTCATGAACGGCAGCGGAACTAGCAGTGAGTTATCTGACTTATTTACTAGTTTATCTGTGGAATGGTGATTCAGGAATCAAGATCAATTGACGAATGAAATAAAATCGTATTCAAAATAATTACCTATATATTAGAGAAGGTATAGATTAATAATTTATGCAATGAAATAATAGTATTGTTTTAATTAACATGACTACTAAGGTAATTTATCTATCTATCTGTCAAAAATTTTATTTTTCCATGATAAGGTTTATGCCTAATTGCCTAGTGTAGTGGGTAGTAACGGCCATTTAAGAAACTGCCTAGTGTAAGAAATACTTATATTTAAGGGCAATGGAAAACAATCTACCTGCATGAATTATCTAATAATTTATTCTTGTAATATTAAGTTCAAGTTCGAGTTCAAGTTCAAGTTCAAGTTTTTATTCGTAAATACTATTACACGTCATACATACTTAACATAATAATTCAATTATTAATTTATAAATTCATTATATGAGTAAAACGAGCGCTCAATGAGCCACCTTTTGAGTTTATGTTTAAAAGTGTTACAATTTGACACGCTTGTGATATAGTCCGGGAGTTTATTATAAACCCGAGGGCTCATAGCGTGTATTGTGCGGGAAGCTTTTTCCAGGCTATGTGGGACTGTATTTAGGCAATTCGCGTGTCGCAGCTGGTACTGGCTGGTGTCGCCTCTTTTTTATACTAGTGTAACTGAGCTCGGGCGTATAAGCCTACCTGTAGTATCAGGAGGCTTGGTATTGTTAATATTTTTAGAGAAACGAAGAAAGGTCTTACGCATTGGTCCGACGGTATGCCAGCTAGTATACGAACGGCTCGCCTTTGCAAGCGACAAACTCGTTCAAAGTCCGCGGCGCGTCCCCAGAATTCAACTCCATATTGTACCTGTGACTGAAAGGTTGCAAAGTAACAGGTACGTAGCGCTTTCTTTGACAATGTCGAGGAAAGTCTACTTAATGCGAAACAGCTACGGGCTAATCTAAGCTAGATTTTCGACGTGGTCATCGAAAATCTATCTGGTCCCACGACAAAGTTTGATCTAATTGAAAACCGAGGAAGGACGCTGCTTTAACCTGTTGTAAACGAACATCATTGATATTCACAACCAGCTGCGGCCGAGTCCGACCAAAGAGATCGAAACATATAAATTGGGTCTTTGTTAGATTTAACACCAGACCGTTTCCGCGGAACCATTCAGCCAATTGATTTATTTCCGAGTTGAGCTTTTGTTCGAGAGCATCTAGTCCCGGCGCAGTTATCACAGTAGCCACATCATCAGCGTACATGTATACTTCAGCGTTCTCTACGATTCTCGGTAAGTCGTTCAGCAGAATAGAGAAGGCGAGATTAGACAATGAGGAACCCTGAGGTACTCCTACAGTCGTATAGAGACCGTCTGACTTTAATTCACACCCGCTACCCGTAACGTATTGAACTCTATTGCTCATGAAATCTAACATAAGTTTTAGCGTTCGGTGATCAATACCGTAGTGCTGAAACTTAGTAGCTAGTACGCAATGATCGGCTACGTCAAATGCCTTAGACAGGTCACAGAAAAGCAGTGCTACCTCTAGCCCTTACTTTCTCTTTTTTTTATTGAAATAGGTCTATAGCAGTTGGAATCCGTCTATTTGCCTTTAACCTTATAAAGAGGAACGACTCTTACTTTTTTGAAGTATTCCGGATATATTCCGTCTCTTATGCACCTATTAAACAATATAGCTAACGGAGTGCATAGTGGATCAGCAATTGATCGCAGCAACTCTACCGATATTTCGTAAATGCCTTTTGTGGGTTTATTATCGACTTTTTTCATAATAATATTGTACACCTCGTTAGGTGTGAACCAGGGTAATTTTATTGAACGGTCAGCAGATGGTGTAGTATGCTTAAGATAAAGAGTATACAATTGTGAGTTTGCAATCGGAGCGCCGCATTGATCCGCCGCCATCACGAATTGTTTGTTAAGCAATTAACCAATTCTTTTTTTGATGCAAAACAAGTACCATCAGGTTTTTTTATAATGTCGGTAAAATCTATGTTGGACTTGTTGCTTTTACACATTTCTGTGTTCAAGATGCCCCACATCGTTTTATTAGTGTTGGAGCTACTCTCAATAATCTGCATATAGAATGAGGTCCTCTTGTTACGCAATAATTTATTATAATAATCGGAATATTCGTCAACTTTACTCTTAATATAGATGTTATGATATTAGCAATAGTTTAAAGTTAAATATTTTATCATCTATCCAATTTTTATACTTTTTCGTATGAATTTTTTTAAGCTGGAAGCATATGTCAATTTTTTGTATGATTAAATTAATAATAGCTTTCGCAAAGTCATTTGTGTCTAGCTGATTTTCACATAACTTATTCCAATCAATACTATTAATGGCATAAATGAAGTCATAACGAGCGGCCGTTGTGTAACATATTTTAACAACTGATAACTGACAGCTAGGTGTAGGTGATTCCCACTCAAAGTAGCCAGTGACCGCAGAATGGTCGCTTATTTTAGATTTTACTGGCAACTCGTTTTTACAAACTATGTTTGTATAAATGTGATCGATTGACGACGAAGAGGTAGGTGTAACACGGGTAGGAAATGTAACTTCGTTGTGAAAGTTATGAGCGATAAGCAAATCCTCTAGTTGTTTACGCCCCGGACTAGTCACCAAGCTGTCGATGTTTGGCATCGCCAGTTATAATACAATCAAGTTCCATTTCATTAACTAAATTGAGTACTCGTTCTAATACATTTAAAAAGTCTGAATCCTTTCTGAATTCTACCGCGGAGATTTCACAGACGCGTTCCACGGATAAATTGCAAATACTTTTCTACTGCTTTTATGTGTGATTTCACAAACAAGCAAGAACCTCCGCGTTCCATGTTCGCGCGACAGTTGCTAGATATTAATGTGTAGTTACAAATATGCACATAACGTAGTTCGTCACTTTTTAGCCAATGCTCGGTTATTGCTAACACATCACATCTAAGGTCACTTTCCAATAGTACTTCAAGTCGCTGTGTTTTAGAATTTAGGGATTGAATATTTTGTACACATAGTACGAAATCAGTACGTTTTTGAGTCAGGGTATTCTTGTGTGTGGTGTTTGTTATACATACACTTGCATCATAAGTGATCGTCGCATGTGTTGCCACGGCCGGCGGCAAGTACCTACTCACTGGCTGTCGATGATTGCCGCAGCTGCGTGGTTGCCCCGCTATTAATAAGTTATTGTTTTAAATTATTACTTCGGTTTTAGTTATATGTACGGTGTACCGGACGGGTAACTAAAGGGTACGCTATCAATAAATGTCTCCCATCTCCGATGTCAGACAGTCGGTGTGGCAACGGTCTGAAAGTCTTTTTTTTATGACAATAAGGGACAAGACGAGCAGGTCGTTCAGTTGATGGTAATTGATACGCCCTGCCCATTAAAATACAGTGCCGCTCAGGTTTCTTGGAAAACCCAAAATTTCTAATCGGCACTACAATTCGCTCGTCATCTTGAGACATAAGATGTTAAGTCTCATTTGCCCAGTAATTTTACTAGCTACGGCACCGATGTGGTATCGATTATCTAGCCGGCATCCTGTGCAAAGGAGCCTCCCACTGGTTCTTAAACCATAGAATACAAAACAAACAGCTAAGTAAAAATAAGTAAATATGTCATAGGAACATACAGTGTCGTTCGTTTACAAACGCTCGCGGTTATGAAGTATGCCTTTTTTATATTAAAGGAGAACAAAGAGCGCAAAAAAAGAATGCTAGGAGAGTTTCTTGCACCGCTTTTTCTCTCTCAGAGTGTCATTTGTTTCCGAAGCATTAGAAGTATCTACTATATTAGAAATGACATCAAAAAGAATGCTAAATGAATCAATTTTGAGAAAATAAATGCCTTTCATGCCTTTTTATGCCAAGCCAGTGTATCTAGTGTTAAGTGATAACCGCCACCCACATTATCTTGCAACATCAGAGGTATCACAGGAGCGTTGCCGGCCTTTAAGGAATGTGTACGCGCTCTTTTTGAAGGTGCCCATGTCGTATCGTCCCGGAAACACCGCCTTGTGCGTTGTGAGCTCATTCCACAGAATTTCCATGTGGGCCATTCCGAATGTGGGCCGGCTTGAAAACTTTTTATGACGCCCAGCTTCTTGCAATCGCTTGAAATTTCGAAAACTTGTAGGTATGATAAATATGTAAGTCTAAAGAACTGATTTTTCTTATCATATGATTTATTAGAGTTCTTTAAAGTCTTCAATTTTTATCTTCACCTAGGTTTGAATGAAAATGACTATATGCTCATAAGCACATTGAGGAATTTGCTAGAAACTGTGACAATCATAATGTTAACACGAGGGACAAACATAAACTTGTTAAGCCTACTACTCGGTTAAGTCGACTTAGTAAGCCTTTCATTGGGCGATCTACATATGATCCCATATCTACAATATGATCCCAGAAAATGTACAAAAGAAATGTGTTACCAAAATAAAAAGATTTTTTTAAAAAACGTTACTATAGCATAAACGATTTTCTTATTGATACCACAGACTGGGAATGAAGCGAACATTCTCAGGCTCTTTAATTAAAAATTGTAATAAATAATAATTATTGTACGATAGAACATTGTAATCCATATTTTTATAAAAAAAAGCCCGCTGAGCTTCTTGCGGCCGTTCTTCTCAGGTCTGAGGCAGTCTATTTTGAATTGGTGGTTGTTTTTTACGTTCCATAAGTGATTTTGAATCCTATTTTGAATTTGAATTTGACACTGAAAACGAGCATACACACGTGTCACCTGATGGTAAGTGATCACCTATTCAACCCTTTACGAGAGAGTGTAACACCAACGGAATACAAGAGTGTTGTCGACCTTATAAAGCGTCTAATAAATGTTCATTTGAATCCAAAAATATTCTTTTTTTTTGGAGAGGAGGAAAATAAATTTACGTATTGAAGACGCCGAAAGGGGGCGCCTGCTCAGCTGTTTAGGCGCCCAACCCGGCGCGGTCACTTGAGACGCTATAGCCACTTGTGTTTACAATAGTCGAGGTATCATTATGCGGTTTATGTTACGGTTTCCTCGATAAACAAGCTTGGTTATTGCAAGCAAAAAACGTGTTTTATGATAGATTCGTGCTGTGATATTGCGCTCTTTCAGAGATCCATCCCCTAACCTCCTCTGTGCTGATAGCCCTAAAGGCTTTTACAGCGAAGCCGGGCGGAGACCTTGGAGGCGGAAGTAAATGTCTCCTCTGTGCGAAAATATTGGTACGTGGCGGGCGAGCTTAGAACTGGCAACACCGTGGTGAGAGAGCGGTGGCAGCATCTATTGGATCAATGACGCTTCAGAATTCCAATTATCTGAATTCACCTGATTTTAACCGCCACAGTTGCTCATAAATGACATATTAGTTATGTTAAAAATAAGAATTTTTTTAAGTGACCGGCAGAGATGTATAGAACGATAGTAGCCAGCGGAAGTTCATTATCTTC
Organism: Leptidea juvernica; assembly: GCA_949711755.1. Taxonomy (NCBI): domain Eukaryota; kingdom Metazoa; phylum Arthropoda; class Insecta; order Lepidoptera; family Pieridae; genus Leptidea; species Leptidea juvernica. The sequence continues at coordinate 15,353,167 of CATIXQ010000009.1, read as the reverse complement.
GACCTGACCCTTTGAAACATGAATCATTCCATGCTGTGCGTATGTCCTTGGTGTATTCAAATTATTGACGTCACTTCGTTATCTTATCAATACTGGTATTCGAAGCAACATTGGTAGGTAATATTGAGCTGACACCCTCGCCGTCGTTAAGGGCATATATACATAACATTTCCATCAGCTGAACGTCCTGCTCATCACGTCCCTTATTTTCTAAAAAAAAATACTGTACTAAATTTCAATTTTTACTTAGGCAGTCCCGACTCTTATTACGTAGTATTTACATCCTCTTTGATCGGCTCTGCCACCTCGTTATGTGTGCATTGTTATTCGGCGTTAGCTAACATAACAGTTAATTATAAATGTAATGCTCATCCCTAACCGGAACTGACGAGCAAGTAATAACCTGCAACTGAAGTATGTAACGATCTAGAAATGTCGGCACTGTATCCGTTTATAATGTTTACAGGAATGTTTCCCAACGGTACTCTACTTATTTGGTAATTTGACGGATAAATTAACTCGATTACTGAACTGATGCATTACAACAATCATTTTTTTATTTATTGAAGTGAAACTTCTTTTGCGCATGAGGGTGAATTTTATTACAAATGAAACTGAATAGAGCGTCACGGAAATTTGAACTGTTTTTGTTTAAGAAGGCGAGGATATTTTTGTTCAAAGGAGAGAGCGATTGACACCGATTAAGGAAAAGTATTTCTTACTCTCGGGCTTCCCTACTTGTATCGTCCAGGCTTCGCGCGCGACCGCTTGTAAGTGGAAAATCTTACCTACTAGACTTGTATCGTGCAGGTTTAGCGTGCGGCCGCTAGTAAGTGGAACATCTTCCCTACTAGCCTTGTATCGTGCAGGTTGTTTTTTAATCCAAGATGGCCGCCGCGCAATATTATGATTTCAACATTATGGATAACGTATCCGAGGTTCTCGAGTGTGCAGAGAACGAATCATTTTTGAAATCAAATATGGCCGCCGCGTAATATTATGACTTCAACAATATGGATGTCGAATCCGCGGTCCTCGAGGGTGCAGAGAACGAATTTGGGATCATTTTTGAAATACGAGATAGCCACCGCGCAAATTTATGCTTGCAATAATATGGATATCGAATCCGAGGTTCTCGAGATCAAATTTTGGATCATTTTTTAAATCCAGTGTCTATATGTGCCAATAAAGAGTCTATATGTCACGAAAATGTGGGACGTTTTTATCCAAGAAGAGGGAGAGGGAGATTAAGACCGATTGAGATAGAGTGAGAAAGGGCGAACGTAGCATGAAGTACATGGCACCGCTAGTAAGTAGAACAACTTCAATATAACTCTAGTAAGAACAATTTCTTACTAGAGTTATATCGTACAGGTGCAGCGCGCGGCCGCGAAAACGTAAAACATCTTCCCCGCTAGCTTTGTATCGTGCAGGTTTAGCGCGCGGATGCGAAAAAGTTGAACATCTTCCGTACTAGCGTTGTATCGTGCAGGTTTAGCGCACGGCCGCGAGTAAGTAGAACATCTTCCCTCCTAGCGTTGTATCGTGCAGGTTTAGCGCGTGGCCGGGAGTAAGTAGAATAATAATTTCTAATATTGACAAAAAACATTTCGATTAAAGACCAGATTAGGATAATTGACATAAACGAAATGTAAAAATTAGTTTTCCAAAGAAGTTTCACTTCTGACATGTGTACTTTGTACGCACGCCATTTTTTATTTCAATTTATTAAGAGATCGTGGGGAGATTTAGTTTATTTGTTTTTTTTTTGTTTTTTGAAAAAAATCCACTAGACTTATACTGTTCACGCTCTGCACATTTGTACTTTGTTGTACAGGGGATCCAGCAATTCACTTAAGTCACGCGTGGCGAGTGTAGGTACCTGCTATACATTTGGCTTGACACTTTCACCAGTGGGACGCTACTTTGCAAAGGATGCCGCCTAGATTATTGGTACCACAACGGCGCCTATTTCTGCTGTGAAGCAGTAATGTGTACTCATTATTGTGTTTCGGTCTGAAGGGCGCCGTAGCTAGTGATATTAGTGGGCAAATGTGACTTAACATCTTACGTCTTAAGGTGACGAGCGCAGTAATTGTAGTGCCGCTCAGAATTTTTGGGTATTTCAAGAATCCTGAGCGGCACTGCATTGTAATGGGCAGGAGGTATCAATTACCATTAGCTGAACGTCCTGCTCGTCTCGACCCTATTTTCATAAAAAAAAGCTTTGCTTTGAACGGCCACGTTTGCTTTTTCCTTGAGGGTCCCATCTAGGGGCTTGCTTCTGTATATGTTCGGGATCCCTCCGGAGTGTGTCGGAGTGGGGCGCTATCCAGCTCCATTTGGGGCGTTTTATCTGTTGGTCGATTGGGACTTCATGACAGCGTTGCCAAAGATGATCGTTGGAAATTTTGTTATTATGTAGGTATGATTGATAAGTTTCGGTGATAATGTGGGATCTTGATAAATAGTTCCACTTGAAGATAAATCTGTTAACAAATACTTCATTTGTTGTTTAATGTAACATTAAGTCCGTCAGCAAATCAAGGGATTGCTTAGCGATTTACGTGTCGGGGGCAACATAACCAGCGCTGAAACACAGAATATATATATAGGATAGTACAAGATTGAACTAAGCTAGTTTATTTTAGTCATTATTACAATAACTTTCATATTATGTTTTGAAAAAAGAAGAAAAGGGATAGGGAAAAGGAACATAAAAAGATATATAAAATCAACGGCTTATGGGTCCATATCGATAAAGAGGTTTCTCTGGAACAAGGTGTAGAGGCCGACCCAAGAAGGGAGTCCAATAAATAGTGATGAAGACTAACGATAGCTATAACTACAAATAATATATATTATTAAAATAATCATTAATACAGACCATTCGAAAGGCTTCCTCAAAGAAGAACGAGCAAAAAACTCTAAGGTTGCTCTTTTCATAACAGAAAGGTTCTTATTATCAATTAAATTTACAAATCATTTCAATAATTTAGGCAAAGTGATGTAACAACATCAAATACTAAATGCCTTACACGAGTAAGTCAAAAAAAATGTGATATTAATATAAATAATACTTTAATTTTAATACATTTAATTTAGATGGATGTAACTTTTGATTGTAACTACTCGTATAGCTATTCCTACTCGTATAACGGGTATCACGATATATATTTTATATATTTGAAGCCGATATTTCGATTAAATTGCATGAATCGTGGTCATGGCAGAATTGGTGCCAGGTCGTGTTATAGTTAATAAATCATTGATTTGTTGGATGCAATTACTAATTGTATATAATAATAATAAAGTCACGACCATCATGTTCATGAGATCCATAGGAGAGCCAGATTTGATCAAGATCGCCGGAATGCGATGGATGAGGGCAGCGCAGGACCGATCGTCGTCGAAATCTTTTGAGGAGGCCTTTGCCCAGCAGTGGACATCTTCCGGCTGATGATGATAATGAATGACCATCATGCTCACGAAGTATCCTTACACAAACAATGAGTTCAAGCTCTAAAGATTGATGCATCCAATATACGATAATATATATTTATACTTTTAATTATTTCTTACTTTTCATGAAATAATTTTTATTATTTAAGTACGACTCATATATTGGATGCAGCACCTTACAAACTAATTTGTTATGTATATTACAGCCATTATTGTCTCTTTGATTGGAAAGAGTGGCCGTTGAGTTTCTTGTGTGTTCTCACGTGCTCAACTTTTTACGAACACATGGTAAATTCAGTAATTTAAAAGATATATTTGTAGTGACGATTCAAAATCGCTTAGTTTAATCCTATTTGAATTAAGTTTATTTGACTGCGACTCTTGACTAATTACTTGATTGTAACTGTAATTCTAATTAAGCTGTAGACTGGAAATTAATGGCCTGTATATTATTAAACATGTAAAGAATAATTAAGTAATTATTTTATGTCATTTTTGAATCATCGAACTAATCACATAACGTAAATATAGACATTTTAATAGATTACATTTTTATAAGTCATCTTATAATATTGTTGAAGTGACGTTCGTAAAAGCTTGTGTTATGTTGTGGTTTATATACAAATAAATAATACAATATTGTTAAATGTGAAATCATTGTGTTAGTTTCATATAATGATTTTTTTTATTATTTTTATTTTGAGTGTTGTTAAGATTTGAAGTCATATATTCAAATATATTGAAGCAGTTTATGCATGGCATTAACCACGTGGTAGGTAATAAGCTTATACACCAGTACATAGCAGGTAAAAGATTTTTTTTCATTTTTGAATCATAAATCAACCATATGATAATTTACCAGACTAAATTTTACCTGCAATTATGAAATTAAAATTATTTATTGCATCGAATACGGTATTCATTATAGACCTTAAATTTATTGTAGTGTCTTCTATTCGGCTAATTTGAATTAGCATGCAATAAGTTTACTAATTAAAATTAAAAAAAAAGCGCTCAACGCCGCAGAAGTTTCACTTCAACGCTATCATATTTATGTTCTCCTGGTATCTATGCAGTAATTACGTCAGACTATAAATATTATTAAGGTATACTCGTGTCATACATAAGACAATCTCCTCTGCAACAGCTATGATTGCCTGGTACCAAAGCACTGTATAAAATTCTTCTTTTTTTTTTTTCATACTTCATATTTATTTATTTATATACAGACACTTTATCACATAATATTACATTATATTTGGTTCCTACACTAGACGTAACCTGTCCTGTAGGCAACCAATTTACATCCTAAGGTTAACAATATGAACCGAAAGGTCAAAAAGTGCACTCTCTATAAGTGTGTGTGTACACGTGTGTGTCTCTGGGTGTGTGTGTGTGTGTGGGTGTGAGGGTGGGTGTGAGTGAGTGTGAGTGAGTGTGAGTATCTGATTAATCATGTTACAAAGTATTAACATTATATGAATGCTAAGCTATCACTTTAAGAATAGCTTCCATGTCTGCATAAGTGAGTGTGTGTAACCATCTCTGTATTTTAAATTTGACCTGATGGACCGAGCAATTTTTAATAGAACATTTTAAATTTACCTTGTTGTATATATATGTATGTAAGAATGGGCTAAATCTACTTGCAAATGTTGTATTTATTATTGATGTTGGAATCTTGTACGAACGGCTATCTGGTAGGTTTTTATAATTAGGCAAATTCAAGACCTCCTTATGCATGCTTGTCATAACACGCAAGATAAATATACTTCGGACAGAAAGAAGTTCTAAGTCTTTATATAGTTTATGTGTTGGGTATCTAATAGGTTTTTTAAAAATCACTTTAAGGACAGCTCTCTGTGCTCTTTCTAAGAGTATCATGTGTGAAGTAGCCGCCCCTCCCCATACGGTGATACAATAAGATAATACAGATTGACCGATTGCAAAATAAATGGTTTTTAGCAGATTTAAAGATGCCGAAGCGCGTAAGTTCTTAAAAATATAGATCAGCTTGCGGACTCTTTTCGCTGTTGTATTAAGATGTTGCTTAAAGTTTAAGTTTTCGTCCATGACGACTCCTAAGTATTTTATATGAGTAGTTCTACTTATACTATTGCAAGAGCAAGGGTCAGATAGAGCAACAGGACATGTGTGGACTTTAATATCAAAAATGTGGGAAGGGGATGAAGTTTTCGTTTTATGGAAACAGATGTACTGTGTTGTAGTGAGATTTAAGGTGAGAAGATTATTTTGTAGCCAAGTTGCAATATTCCTCATTCCTTGTTCCGCTGTGTGTAGTGCAGTATCCCAGTTTTTCCCGTAAAATAAAAGAGCTGTATCATCGGCATAACAGTTGACGTGAGAGCTGGATACTTTAGTTTTGATGTCATTTATATACAAAAGGAATAACGTGGGGCCTAATATACTTCCTTGGGGGACGCCAAAATCTATTGTACTTGGATTGCTTTTCTTATGATCCACTATAACACACTGAGTTCGGCACATTAAATAGCTTTTGAACCAGTTCAGGCAATTAGGAGCTCAAGTTTACATAAAAGTATAGGAATACAGACTGTATCAAAAGCCTTCGCGAGGTCTAAAAATACACCGATACATGCTTGCTGCTTATCTAGTTTGGAAGAAATAATTTTTGTTACTAAGTCTACAGCGTTTTCCGTTGATTTTTTAGTGCGAAACCCGAATTGTCTGTCAGATATTATTTTATGTGCGTCAAGAAAACTTGTCAATCGCTTGTGTACTAGTTTTTCCAAAATTTTTGAGAATGATCCTAATAAAGAAATCGGTCTATAGTTCGTAGGATTCAATTTGTTACCCGACTTATGAATAGGAACAATTGCAGCCATTTTCCAGGCAGTAGGAAAAATGCCTTGAGATAACCTTAGATTACATATGCTCGTCAGGGGGGGAGTAATATATTTTTTGCTAATATTCAAAAGGCGGTTTGATATTCCATCCAGTCCAGGAGCACTGTCAAGATTAGAGTTACTTATCAAGGATTCAATTTCTCGTTCATCAGTGGGTCCTAAGAAAAATGATTGCGCTGGAGTATTTTCGAGTATTATCTTACTAGCGAGTGAAACTTCTGTTTCATTGCATGCTGTGAGTATCTTGTTTGCAAGAGTTTTACCTATGCCTGCAAAATATTCATTGGAATAATCCAGAGATTCCGTTACAGTATCTTTAATATTGGTGAGTTCTAGTGGTACTTGATTTACTTTCTTGGTGTGGGAAATTGTTCTTATACTCTTCCAGAGCTTTTTAGGGTCGTGTTTGTTTTTTTCCAATTCAAATGACTCATGTTTGTGTTTTAGTTTTCGCAAAAGATCATAGTAAAAATTTCGGTAAAGTGTGTAAATGAGTCTGACCGTGTTATTGTTGGGATTATTACGTAAGTGTAAATGTAAGCGATCTTTGTGCCTAGCACACCTAATTAGACCAGGCGTCATCCAAGGCTTGAAAGTAATTCTGTATAAAATTCTCTTACGATTTTTCAATGAGAGGGCCTACCATCAACTTTTAATAAGCGATGCGAATCCGATGCAGTTCAGTTTAGGTACCCAAACTGAATCACTAAAATTCGTACCATGAAGTGCCTTTTACTGAATGGTGTTTGGATCGCTTATGAAGAATGAACGAAATAAAATTGCGTTTCGAAACCTAAAATGATATGATTTTAGCGGTGTTTTTTGCGTAGAAAATACTAAAAATATATTTTAAAATTGCGCAATTGCGTCAAATTATAAACCATTAAGCCCTTTTTAATACTTATTAAATAATAGTAATATAAATAAATATACTTCTTTGAATTACAAATTAAATGTTTGCTTATATGTTTTCGTAAAAATAACGAGTTATGAACGCACCTCCATTGATGTTTAATTTGACAGGACCACAGAGTACATTTTTTTTAATTCGTTCTTGCGAACAGGCTATAGCCCGGGCCCTTACTGCCTCGTCTTTAGTATTTTCATTTTTGGTATTTATTTTCAGTATTTTGTTTTACAAAAAAGTCCAATAAAGTATTCTCATCTCATCTTTAATCAATAATTTTTTTTTCTATGTTTTCAATTTTTTTTAAAAGTTATTAACAACACAATTCTCTTTCCTCTTAGGAAGTGGCAACTTTTTTTGAATCGGTGACTTTGACAAATAAGCTATCCAGTTTAGGTTGAAATAACACCTCATGGTACGAATGATTGAACGAACTAAATCAGTTTGAAATTCAGTTGATATCATTTTTGACATACAATTGACATCATTGCGAGTTAATCAGTTGATTTGACGTCAACCTAAATTAGATAGCTCTAATCACGTCGTGGTACGAAATAGCAAAGCAGTTCATTTTAGGTTGTCAATTGAATCGCAATAAGAGTTCATGGTAGGCCCGCAGGACGCGTGTCATTAAGCGAGTTTAACATTTTATACCCATCCCAAGGAAAGTACTCAACGCCGCTAAAAGTATTCACTTCAAAAATCCTTATCACTTTCACAATCGTTTATGTCACAAGTTTTTTATTCCTAGAGCTAGAAGATTGAATAATTTTATACACATTGCGTAGCTTCTATTAATATTGTTCTGGGACAGTGGCCATATTATAGTACTTTTAAATATCATTGTCTATCCGTAGATAAGTAGTAAAACTGTAAAACGTTGTTGAAAACGTACTTTGTTGTTTTTCTGTGTCAAGTTATGTAATCGTGTTTATCAAATTGGGGGAGGCATGAACTAGATATTATATTTTGTCCTTATTTTGTCATCAATGATAAAATATAACTAATATAATTTTCATATAAAAAAACCAATAAAATAAAACCCAAAAAAGGGGTTATACCAAGAATACTGATTTAAATGTAAGAAAGATTTAAAATATAATGGTAGTATTGTAAATATAGTTAAATACAAATACAATTATTTTATTTTGTCTCAAAAGAAAAAGTATTATACAAAAAAGCCATGTACAAGTTACTACATACTCATAATACCTACTACACAACATTATACATCACAACCTTTAGATACAAACATTAAGAAGAAGCCTATATACTTATGTTGGGTAAGTGCATCTAGACAAGTAGATACGAAGTTTTTATTGCTAGGACTTCTTAAAGAAACTAGGCACATACAGACAGTAGGTTTTATGTGAAACAGACATAAAAGCTGGTGCCTTTCCAGAAAATTGATATTTTGCTGAAGTGGTAGGTATGTAGTCTACATTATGACAACAATCTACTAGTACATGGCTGAGCTCTAACTCGTAACTAAGTTTCCCTGTGTTTAGGATGTTAGTACTCCCCGTGTATCGGTCTGTTATTCCATAGTTCAAGAATGTCTGACTATTATAATGCACAATATGAGTAGTAGTTTAATAATTTTGAGAGGAAAAATAACCAAGTAATATAATATAGTATTCCATTTAAGTAGGTAAAATATAATTTAAAGGTATGAGTAGTAATGAGTAAATATGTAGGTAGGTATGTATACCACCAGATAATTATGTACATACTAGTGAAGGTATATGATTGTATATTTCTTTATATGTATGAAATATAGATAGATGTAATATTTTCCAAAAGAATATGTGCTTATTTGCTAATTAGTGACGTAAGGTATCTAAATTATTACCTAGATTTAAATTAAACAAGTTTAAATGTATCCTAAACCTATTAAAATATAAGTATTAAGAAATAATATCGTATATTAATTATTTAGGTCAACTGATGTAATGTAAACTGTTACTTTCGGTACATACCCAGACCATTTCGCCAGTTGGGTAGTTAGGTAGCTAACTTGATTCACATAATTGGTTTGTTTCACTTAATTAATTAAAAGGATGTCTACCAATTAATAATCTAACACACTACATTATTACCACAGTTTCTAATAAAAATGGTAATCATTGCACAAAATAATCTGTACTTCGCTGTTGTATCAAAATTACATGTACCCTCAATAAAACAATAAGTGAGTTGATACCGACATGAATCAACACAGTATTAGCAGCTACTAGATGCGACAAGATGCAGTTATAAGTTGTAAATTATTAATATAATTTTTTTTTTCTTTTTTTTTCTAACCATTTTTTTTAGATGGATTTTATTTATTGATACTAAAGTAGTTTTACTTACTAAGAAGGGTCATGTTATATTTTAAATATATTACGTTATAATTTCTAGCAATTTTTCAGTTTCTCTATAGTCTTTTGTTAGAAACCAGTTTTGAACTTCATGTTTGAGTTTATTTGTGGTCAGTTCAAGGATTTCTTTTGTATACGAAATGGATTGTATTGTATTTTTATGTTTTTATAAGTTCTTTATAAATTCTTCTAGTAATATAACAGCCGTATAAAAATGTAACGTTTTATTAGTACCTAATTGTAGTAATTTTACATTTACCCCCTTATTCATAATGGTCCGCTAACTTTAAACAGCCGCTTGGGAGTGTTTTTTCTCATTCTGACTTAGGTGAGTAGAAAAAGACAGAGGGAGAATTAGCAATGCTTTGAGTTAGCAGACTATTATGCATAAGGGGGTTAATGTCTATGTTGTAATTTTATGTATATTTAGTAATATAGAAATTTTTATAATAAGTCTTTATGAAACAAAACAAATCTTATAATTATATTTACAATACTATCATTACATTATATTAAAACTATCATTACTTTTACTTGTCATTTCTATTCGTCTCTGTGTCGGCCCGCGCCCTCGATCTGAGTTAACAAACCGGGACTCATGCAGAAATCAACTTTCCTCACTTGTAACAAAACGTACTTCTGAATCGGATACGTAGTTTAAAACATTAATAAGCTTCTTAGGGGTTAATGGCATTTATTTTTCTCAAATTTGATTCCTTTACAATTCTTTTTGATGTCATTTCTAATATACTAGATACTAGTACCGCTTCGAAAACAAATGGCGCTCTGAGAGAGAAGCGGCGCAAGAAACTCTCCCAGCATTCGTTTTTTGCGCTCTTTTTAATAAAATATAGTACTGTCATTGCTATAAAATAATAATAATCTAGTCATAGGCTGTCCGATCACTTAGAATAAGATATTCAGTTGTGGAGTAGTAGGATTTTCCACAGTGCCATTTTTTAATAAAACATTTAAATTTATTTATAGATAATACCTGAACAGTGACTAGGACTTTATTATAAAAGTGTATTTACCCTTAAAGCATTATGCATCTTATGAAGCCTACTAGAATTAGTTACAAGCAAACTCTTATTTCTAGTGTTATTAGTTATTTATGCAACTGTTGTGTAATAATATAAAACACTCATGTGATATTAGTATCACATGAGTGTTTTAATACCTAATTATCAACAGTTGCATACAAAACTTTATCTACACCCAGAATATGAATCCTCTAAAAGATTCTGAAACAGTTAGCTTACTGTAAACATTAAAACACCAGCCCTAGTAGTAACCTAATATCATTCATTACTAATTATATACAAATAAACTAAGTATTAATGAAACAATTATTTATTTTAGTAGTAATTTACATTTTGTATGGTGCAATAATTAAAATTCACTCGAAAATAATGTTCTTTTGCAGCGTTTAAAATGAATCGCTCATTTTTTGTAAACAAAACAATAAAAATGGCGGGGATTAGAATAACCTACTTTTTTTTTACGGCCCGCGACTTCTGTTAGTGTGGAACGCGCGTAAACTATAATGTTCTTTTTTTGAAATTCATACAGATACCAGGCATCGAGCACTAAGAATGTGGCTGTCTATTGAAATTCTTTGCGCATGAAGGGATCGAAAAAAAAACATAGGAGTGTTGTTATGAAATTCAGTACAACATTACAACACTCGTTTGGGTGATGTAATGGTTATTAGAACATTGGGTGTTTTAATGTTGGCAATAAGCTAACTTTTTCAGAATCTTTAATAGAGGATTTAAAGCGTGGGTGTAGATAAAATAATGAAAATCACTATTAAGAGCAAAAAGATGATAAAGTGACAGTTATAATAAAAGTAAAGGTTATAATGAAACTCTTGCCGTTCATCGGGTGTTATAAAAGTGTATGTTCTGTGTTCATCGTTCATCCAGCCAGCCTATTAGGAAACTCTAAGGCTCTTTAGCTCTTCCATTTCAAAACTGAGTAGTTAATGTAATGTTATTGTATACGCAGGTATCATGGCGACCACGGTGCGGGAATTTTACAAAGGAAAGTCCATTCTGGTGACCGGAGCAACAGGCTTTGTCGGAAAGGTTAGTTCGTTTTATGAAAGTCATCAAAATATTCCTTAGTAAGTCTTTTTAATGCCAAATACTACCACCAATACAGTACTTACCATCCTTTTCTCGAAGCAGTTCATTCAGGCTATTCTCGATCTAATAATGTAACTTCGTTGTGGATAAAACTAGAAGCCTGAATTTTCGGCAAGCAAGCAGGCGTTGTATACGCACGATATACAAATGATTTATGTTTTCTTGTCAATAAACACTTATATTAAATAAAACAAATCTTATAACTATATTTACAATACTACGACTACATAAAATTAAAACTATCATTACGTGGAAGCGTACCAAGAATACTGGCAGCATTACCGCGTTGGATAGCAAGGCTGATCCGTTGACCGAAATAGCTGCCAGCGCTTGGGTTTCCAGTAGCCTTATTGAGGCGCGAAGATAGTATTTTGAACATTCTCCGCGCCTCTGGGCCCCACGGGCCAAGTGTCTCAAACGGCACAAAGATGTATGACTCACTGAGACCAACATATTTGCGACGCTTGCTGTCTTCGGCAGTCGAAGCAGCAGCCCCAGCACCAACTGACGTAACTTGGACATGAGAAGGAGCCAGAGTGTCGACGCAAGTAGCGTCCCACACCTTCCCCGTGCCCAAGCCACCAGCGTCATTCCATCAGGACGCTTGCCATAATACTAATACCATTTGGCTCTAAAATAGCTGGTATATTAAGAGCAGCAAATGCCCTGCGGATGACTTCATTAACGCTGGCGTGACGACTGATACGGCCCCCCGATTTTAGGCAGGATAACCCGTGGCGTCCAAGAGCATCGACCTGAACGCCACATCTACATTGATGTGGTTCATTCAGTTTTATACCTAGCCGGAGTGATACGCATATTGACAATGTCATATTGTCAAGTAGCGTTCCAATCGGCGCAGAAGGCAAGGCTTGTAACCAAAAACCCGACTCATTTTGTGTCACGGCCAAAAGACGAGCACGCTCTGTTATGTCAGTAGATGAGATCAAAAGATCATCAAAGGCTGACTTACAAAGAAGTGCGTCCCATGTTTTTTGACACTTTAAATCGTCTGGTAAATTTTGAATGTTTGCAATATTTAGCCAAGCATTGTTAGCTTCGTTCAAATACACAATCTCTGAGTTACCTGGTACATGACTTACAACCTGTATAGCCGAGTGGTTAGTGATCCTACCTAGCTTAGTGCTAGAGGTCCCGGGTTCAAATCCCGGTAGGTGCAAGCATTTATATGATGAATATGGATGTGAATGTTTGTTTCCGAGTCATGGATGTTTATATGTATTTATGCATGTTTAAGTAAGTATATTGTATTAAATATATCGTTGTCTTGCAACCCATAACACAGGTTATATATTCCTAATTTGGGACAAGATAATTTGTGTAAAAAGTGTGTCAATATTATTATTATTGAAAATAATGTAACATTAAATCACATGCTATCTTTGACTGTCAAAATGAAAAAGAAAGTTACGGTATTATATATTTTAATGAAACAGAAATTTTAAGAATGCTATCTACAACTTGCGGATAAATTTTTAACTTAAAGTGTGTTTAGTGTTTAATGTATAAGTCAAGGAAAAACTAAAATAGTTCACAAATTTCGGTACAGTTTTCTAGACCTTACACCAACTGCATATATAATATTAAAATGAGATTACAAAGTTATTTATGCAGTTGGTGTTTGTGTGGTATGTTTACGTGGCAACACGGACTAGTAAAAAAATAAGGACTCCGTGTCACCTTACATACCAGTGTAGCAACAAAACAAGCCGATTAACGTGTAAATACATAGCCCCTCGCACGCACTTACACTACGACAGGCCGATAGGCGGCCAATATGAGAACTGTCATCGTCTGTGACAGATCAGCTTGCGTCTCAATAAAATATTTAAAAATGCCGTCGTGCGTTGTGAAAAAGTGTAAAAACGATAGTATATAAGTATTTGTGGCCACATATGATTATTTAAGAGAGAAAAAATTGTGTAACTAGTATCCCCCGTAACCTCACACATACTAGCATAACGGTGCTTCACTTGCTAATATCACGGCGAGGAGCCCTTCCTTTTTTATTCATCCGTGCATGGCAATTTTGAGAGTTACAAGTCGGCAGCTTACATCTAATAAATGTCCATTTTGGAAGTATTAAAGTGCAGGAATACCAGAATTCCATAAATGATGAAAAATTGTATAAATGAGCAGGTTATCAACTGTAAAGTAGATCCTGTAGATGAAGCCACAACCTGAGAGTTGAACAAACCAGACAGAATTTTATAACGAGGCGGTACTGGAACGGTTAGCTCAGTTGGTTAGAGCACCGGCACGGAACGCCGGCGGTCGTGGATTCGAATCCCGCATCGTTCATAATTTTTTTTCGTTCATTTTTTTTTTCAAATTTTATTTGTGTAATATTAAAACTATGATAGTGATACAATATTTACTTAACTAACTAATAATAATATTTAACTAACTAATCAACACATCTTACTTTTTAATTATAAACAAACATGGTTTTAGTGTGTCTTGCCACAGATAGTAAACAAGTATTATATAAATCAATCCAGTTTATCTGGTTGCCATATATATACCTATAATGTATTATACTTATATATACGTTTATACTTTATTATACATTAAAAAAAATATATAAAATTAAATTAGTATTGTTTATACATTAAGTAAATTCAATATACCACATGTTAAGAAGTTTCACTCAATAAAATACGCTCATGCAGAGATAAGTGGGCTTAAATATGCGGAGAGCGCGGGCGCGTAGCAATTTCTTTATTTATTTATTTATGTAAGATGTACCAACAATAACTCAACTTAACATTAACAATTGATTTGCACTTACATACTAATTCTAGGTTGATTATTCTACTTAGGTACATTCAACATTTTAATTATGAAAAAATTAAGTAACTTAGTAATAAATCTTAATTCTAGAAACTATACATTGTAAATAATTATAAAGTGTTAAGTCATTAACAATCTAATACAAACTATTATCTACCGTGGTACTAATATCGTTATTTTTTCTAAAACTTTATTTCTTTCTGACGACCTGTATAGCCGAGTGGTTAGCGATCCTACCTACTAAGCTAGAGGTCCCGGGTTCGAATCCCGGTAGGTGCAAGCATTTATATGATGAATATGGATGTTTGTTTCCGAGTCATGGATGTTTAAATGTATTTATGTATGTTTATATGTATGTTACTATAAATTTATGTATGTTTAAGTAAGTATATTGTATTAAATATATCATTGTCTTGTAACCCATAACACAGGCTATATATGCTTAACTTGGAGCAAGATAATTTGTGTAAAAAGTGTGTCAATATTATTATTATTATTATATTATATGACTTAAACGTGTCGTGAAAAATGTCAACGTTATGATCGTTGAAATCATTTAATGTTGTAGATATTCTGTAATAAGGACCGTATTGTTTCACATTCGTTCTAGAGTAATTATTTGAAAATATTTTATTAATCGGTTGTCTTGGTAAACATTTCTTGTTGTAGTGAATCCGGCACTGTGCGTGTTTCATTATATTAACAAGTGAAATATTCACAAAAGCTAATATTATAGTAAATGCATTTGTTTTGTTGAACTCGGTCATCGACCTGCGAACTTCATAAATAAATTATAGGCTCATGACTCTGTACAATGTTCATTTCACCAATATATTACAAGATATCGACGGACAACCTATCTGTCTCTCCATTAACGAAACCAGCTCGGAGCTACTCATAATATTTTTATACTTTAACTATATTAAATAATATGTAAAATTACAAATTATTACAAAACATATTAAGTTATTTAAAATTGTGTAAAAAAACTTTTTTTTTATTTTATTTTATATTGAATTTACTTGATGTCACAAAAACGTGAAACTCAGACAAGACAGACACAAACGGTAATTACCAATATTCAGTCTATCTCTTACTTGAAATAAAATTCGTAACTATTGTTGATTTTTCTGTCCCAATAAACTTATTGACGGTAACTCACCTTATCCCATACACGCTGTCTGTCAATGGGACGATGTATAGCTTACCAGCGATAGATGTTTGTATGGAAATTGTAATTCGCGCGTCCCAATATATATGGCGATAAAAATGACTTATCGGGTATATTGGGACAGCTTCAGATTATTGACAGCTAATTACTGACAGTAGAAGGTAGTAATTTATCTCTATCTGTAGATAGTATATTGGGAACGGCCGTAAGTACCCGACTATTTCCAATAAAATTGAAATGAATTGAAAAAAAAAAAATGTCATGAAAAAGATCATCCAATTTAAATGAAAAAGTGTCATACAAATCGCGAGTGTAAGACGTAGCTTGTCACGCACACTAAACTAATATTCCTGGCCTGTTTTTATCGGTTGTCTAACGGCAAGAGACTCTATCTAGACGTATAAATTATTAAAGTTTTCAGTTTAGTTTTATATTTAAACTTACCTCGGGGAAAATTCATTACTTATATTTGCTTTATATATTATTTTAACATTATTTCTCGACTCAAGCTTCGTCTTATTAATTAACCGAAAAAAGAGACAAAATTTCAAATCACAATATAGAGACAAAAGAAAATCTCACAAACTAAAATAATAATATTGACATAATAATATTGACACACTTTTTACACAAATTATCTTGCCCCAAGTTAAGCATATATAGCCAGTGTTATGGGTTACAAGACAACGATATATTTAATACAATATACTTAAACATACATAAATTCATATAAACATACATAAATACATTTTAAACATCCATGACTCGGAAACAAACATCCATATTCATCATATAAATGCTTGCACCTACCGGGATTCGAACTCGGGACCTGTAGCTTAGAAGGTAGGATCGCTAACCACTCGGCTATACAGGTCGTCAAAAAACGTAACCGAAAAAAATGTAACCTAACCTTGGCGAGTTCTATTTTCATATACAGAAATTATCTATACTAATATTATAAAGCTGCAGTGTTTGTTTGTTTGTTTGTTTGTTTGTTTGAACGCGCTAATCTCTGGCACTACTGGTCCAAATTGAATGATTCTTTCAGTGTTGGGTAGTCCATTTATCGAGGAAGGCTATGGGCTATGTTTGTTTTTTTCAAAATTAGGGATCCGTAATAAAATTGCTATTTTGTAACACAAGGTGTAAAATAGAAAACCTATTTTTGCGTGCGCTGCAAAAACTATTAACGCTTGCTCATTTACATAAAGTCTTTGATTTGGTTGATCTCTAGAGGGCACAAATAATTATACTTCAATTGTTATCTTACTCTAAAGGCCGGAACGCATTAGCGCGGTGCTGTGCAGCGCTGTACTGCGCGGCACTAAGCGTCATAATATTATTTCAACCATTTTGTATGGAGCATGTCGCACCAGAGCGTCGCTGCACTGCGCGTCGCGGCAGAGTTGCCTCCGAGAGAATATTTTGACGCGCAGTGCAGCGACGCTCAGTGCGACATAGCAAGCGGCGCGTCGCTTCAGTATGCGTACAGTTAATTATTAAGTCTATAGAATTTTGTCTTATAATTTAATTAATTTTAATCGCGTCGCTACGCGTCAAAATATTCTCTTGTAGGCAACTCTGCCACAACGCGTAGCGACGCGCAGTCCAGCACCGCTCTGGTGCGATATGCTCCATTCAAAATGGTTGAAATAATATTATGACGCCGCGCTAATGCGTACTCGCCTTAAGAGTGTAACAGAGACTTGATAAGCATACTAATATGGAATATAACAAGTCATTGCACACCATACAAATCTCTACATAGATTGTATCGTGAAATGGATCAAACAACGTGTATGAGCGAATGTTCGCCGTTTGAGGATATTGTTACGGCGCCATACCGCAATAACAACACATCACCTGATCATCACATGGGATTACTTCGTCCCGTCAGGAAGCCATCCTTGGATGACGCCACGCTTACGCCACAAAGCTGCTTCTTGTCGCCGAGGGACGCGACGAGCTCTCCCTCTCTACCAGTAGATCGAAATAACCATTTAGCATCCCGTACAACGTAACGCGCGCGCGTCCTTCGGACCAGCCAGATAAACAGCGCCCTACACCCTCCAGACAACAGCACAGTCCATAACAGAACTAGAGATGTTGTAGAGATATTAAGCTTCTTCTAAATAAAACACTTTTTTTCAGGACTAAAACGCGTGTAATTGTAACAGTGTTTCTACGTTAGTCTTTGTGGAAAAGTGACATTTTAATTATTGTTTTTAGAACAAAATGATGTACAGGCTATAATATAGGCAATATTTTATTACTTATAAAACTATCGCGTGAATTATACTTTATATGGCAAAACAACGTTTGCCGGGTCAGCTAGTATTATATATAATTCTATTACAAACAGCCAGTTAAGAACCTTTCGGTGTGATTCCAGTTTTACCAGTCTCCTTTGCACAGGATGCCGGATAGATTATGGGTACCACAACGGCGCCTATTTCTGTCGTGAAGCAGAAATATGTAAGCATTACTGTGTTTCGGTCTGACGGGCGCCATAGCTAGTGACATTACAGGGCAAATGTATAAGGTTTACACTTCCAAATATAAAGCACCAACAAACACCTATAAAAATTAATAATGACAAACTTGATGTAGTAGAAACGACAACATTCCTAGGCATTACATTAGACTTTAAGCTACAATGGGGTGCTCACATAAAAAAATTATGTAATCGACTTAGCTCTGCAGTATTTGCGATAAAAAAAATTAGGCAGCTGACAGATGTTGAAACGGCTAGACTTGTATATTTCAGCTATTTTCATAGTGTCATGTCTTACGGAATTATATTGTGGGGTAGGGCTGCAGATATTGACAACATATTTGTGCTGCAGAAAAGAGCAATTCGAGCAGTCTATAAAATGCGTTCAAGGGATTCATTCAGAGAAAAGTTTATTGAAATTAATATAATGACAGTACACTGTCAGTACATATATGAGAACCTCCTATACGCAATGATGTTATAGTATTAAAAGAGGCCTATACGCTGATAAACATATTAGCCAATTTAAAAAGAATAGTGATGTACATAGTGTCAATACTCGAAACAAACATAAACTCGCAATTCCATCTACTAGGCTCCGTAATATTGCTAAATCTTTTAAAGTGGATTGTGTTATATTTTATCATAAACTCCCAAATGATTTTAAAATATGACCTATTAAAAAATTTAAATGTATCGTAAAAAATAAATTGACATCTAAGGCCTATTATAATGTGAAACATTATTTGAATGATAAAGATAGTTGGAATTAATGTTCTAAATTTTGTTAATGAATATTTTTATACTCATTTGAATGCTATTGTAACTTTTGTACTTCATCCTGACTTGCACTAAATAACTTATAAAGTTTTATAGTGAATAAAGATTTTTTGACTTTGAATGAAACTTAACATCTTATCGTCTTATCAGCTGAACGTCCTGCACGTCTCGTCCCTTATGCTCATAAAAAATGGCTCACCTATACAGTATTAAAGCTCTGGCAGTATTCAGAACTGGATACTTCTGAGCTCCGGGGGAATTCAATTTCAGCCATTACAGGAACTTTGTAAACGATATCCATACTGTATAATAATGATACTTTTACAAGACAGCCATCTTTGATCACAATATTATGATAGGTGCGTAACGTGGCGACGGTGCCGTATTCACGAGCCCTAAAATACACTGTACCTTTTTTTTTTATGAAAATAAGGGACGAGACGTGCAGGACGTTCAGATGGTAATTGATACGCTTTTCCCATTACAATATAGTGCCGCTCAGGATTCTTGAAAAACCCAAAAATTCTGAGCGGCACTAAACTTGCGCTCGTCACCTTGAGACAAAGACTAAGCTGTTAAGTCTCATTTGCCCAGTAATATCACCAGCTACGGCGCCCTTCAGACCGAAACACAGTAATGTTTACACATTACTGTTTCACGGCAGAAATAGGCGCCGTTGTGGTACCCATAATCTAGCCGGCTTCCAGTGCAAAGGAACCTCCCACTGGCACCTTAACACAGCGATCACCTTGAAATTTATACCTACGTCTGGGCGGAGAGTTAGGGATGGTACACGCAAAAAGATTGACGACGCGCAAAGAATAGCTCAGCGTAGCTAATTTACCTCGGACAGCGACCAGGCTCGGAGGCGTACCGCGTGGCACTCAATAGTTTTGTCTCCCTAAGATTGCTTAGCGGCCGAGTAAATTGTGTGTGAAAATGTGTACGTGCGTCGTTTCGGGCGTTCTAGTATGATGAAAAGAACCGTTACTATTACTGTATTGTGACATATTTGTTAGAATCGGTGACTATGAAAGTATATATTAATAAAGATATTCATCATCAGCTGGAAGACGTCCACTGCTGGACAATTGCCTCGCCCAAATTTCCACGACGATTGGTCCTGCGCTGCCTTCATCCGTATTCGAGCGATCTTGACCAGATCGTCGGTCCATCTTGTGGGGGCCTACCAACACTGCGTCTTACAGTACGTGGTCGCCATTCGAGGACTTTACTGCTCCAATCTGTCCGTCGTACTATGTGCCCTGCCCACTGCCACTTTGGTTAAATAAAGATATTTATTGATAAGTTATTTAAAATTTGTAATACTCCCAATAAGTAAAAACCACAAGTATCTATTAGCCTTAAATAACCATGCCTCTCAAGGCCATAGCCCATCCTTAATTAGTCACAAACATGGCGTTCGATGACATCAGGCAAAATTGAAGTACCTAGAGTAAACGATTACAATAGAACTTTAAAGAAAAGAATACCATATCTGTTAAATAGTTTGCCACGAGGACATCCGACGGGAACCAAACAAAAATAAATATAAAAAGACTATTGAAATATTATTTATTGTTGCAGTAACATTTGTAAAATTAGTTTTAGGACTGTGTAATCAATTTTACAGGACTTTGTACCTATTAGTTTAAGATGAAACTGTTTCTTTATGATAAATTAAAAAAAGTCAGAAATACGTAACCTTGGATTTATTTCGTAAACCTACAATATTTCTTTACATTCCAGGTTCTCCTGGTGAAACTGCTTCGAGAATGTTCTGACCTGAATGTGATCTACGTTCTGATGAGGCAAAAGAAGGGAGTTCCGCCAGAGGAAAGACTCAAGGAGCTCTGCAACAACAAGGTATTGGCATTTCTTTCACTGAGTAAGTGATAAAAACAAAATTTGGAAAAACTGTTTGGTGTTGTAGTAACGTGGGTATCTATTATTCACATCCAATTAATATTATACAGTGGTGGAACTCCAATTGAGGTATTTTTTATTGCGTCACATAATTTCCATTTAGTATTTTGATTAGGGAAGTTACGACCTTCCTAATGTCTCAATTGTAACAAAATCGACTCGTTGAAGTCTACAGGTTGCGTACATGAAATATTAATTATATAAAAAATGTATATAGCTTACCATTATTCATTCAAACAAAAACAAATCTTATAACTATATTTACAATACATTAAAATAAAACTATCATTACGGTGCGTATCAAGAATACTGGCAACATTTCCACTTTGGATACACATTTCCCATAAACCACAATACGACAGAGTGAAGCGGCGTCACATCTGCGGCTCGGGAATGTATTTTACGCTTGTAAATGATATTAAGGGAAAAACTTACCACTGCTCAGTCAATGTTACAAACTAAGTGCTAATCCCACAAGAGGTAGTAGCTCAAATAGGCCCAGCCGTTAAGCTATCCCCTTGACAGCATTCAGACTCAGATCGTGTAACTTCCGAATTGTTCCGAGGTTAAACATCATACAGTCGTCCAAACCTATCACCGGTGAAACCAATTTACTCAATAAATATAAATATTAAAACGAAGGTATATAGTCTGTATAATGCTACCAAATCATGAGGGTTACTGCTTCTGGGCATTGACATAATACAATTATCATAGAACTTAGATGTATACAGTTCTATCATACCGCTATTAGCGGGAAGCGATGTGATTGGGTAATTTTGATCGCGTTATGGACGCCACGCCCATATCCCCAGCAATAATCGGTTGACGCGGACTTAATTAAGTATTTCATACTAAGCATAAATAAGTTCAAACGTTAATTTGCGCCTTACTTATGTGATCGAAACAAAAAAAGCGTAGCTGTAAGTATTTTATCATTGAATAAAAAACTTAATGACAAGAAAAGAATGATGAGAATGTTCAAAATACTATCTTCGCACCTAAATAAGGCTACTGGAAACCCAAGCGCTGGCAGCTGTCTCGGTCAACGGATCAGCCTATAGGCCGACCGTTTATCTGAGTCCTCGCCTGCGCGGTACAGGGGTGCGGGGATATGACGACATAGGGGACTGAGACAGGTGCGGGCGGCGGGCGAATTTTGTAATCGCTCATTTCGTGTATATCTCACTAAGCGCCCCCGCCGCCCGCACCTGTCCCAGTCCCCTTTGTTGTCATACCCCCGCGCCCCTGTACCTCGCAGGCGAGGACTCAGATAAACGGTCGGCCTATTGCTATCCAACGCGGTAATGCTGCCAGTATTTTAGGTACGCTTCCACGTAATGATAGTTTTAATTTTATGTAGTCATAGTATTGTAAATATAGTTATAAGATTTGTTTTGTTTGAATAAATATACAGAACGATATAAAATATTATCATCTACCACTGGGAGGCCTCTTAGAAAAGTTTGCCGGATAGACCACAGCAGTGCCTTTTCTGACAATGAGCATTATTATGGCGCCTATTCACGATCGGCGATTAAAGGCGATTACACGCGAGCACGATCACGTGGAGGTCTTATTCGCTTCCAGTCGCCGATCAAAGTCTATAATCGTCATAGTGATCGCGGCGATCAGTGACTTGTCGGTTTTTCGGGCACGCATCAAAGGGAAACGGAATCGCTTGTAGTTGCGTGTACGTGCCCACACGCCAGTGGGAGGCTCCTTTGCACAGGATGCCGGCTAGATTATGGGTACCACAACGATGCCTATTTCTGCCGTGAAGCAGTAATGTGTAAGCATTACTGAGTTTCGGTCCGAAGGGCGCAGTAGCTAGTGAAATTACTGGGCAAATGAGACTTGACATCTTATTATATATCAAGGTGATGAGCGCAGTTGTAGTGCCGCTCAGAATTTTTCGGTATTTCAAGAATCCTGAGCGGCACTGCATTGTAATGGGCAGAGTATATGAATTACCATCAGCTGAACGTCCTGCTTGACTCGACCTTATATTCATAAAAAAAAACACGATCGCCGTTTATTCATTCATTAGAGGAAAGTAGACAGTAAGCGAAGATAGTAACTACAATTAAGTTACATAATAAGTTTACTTAGATAGGTATATTTACTTTGGTCTATTAAGATGAATGCTCAAACACCACCATCTTCTTTTCTTCCTTTTTTTTCACAACTTCAACTAAATTGAGAAAATGATTCTATACTGAAGTTAAATGAATGAAAGCAGCAGCTATAAACTCCACGTCCATCTTGAAGGACTGTCGCTCAATAAATGATCACGGACGATCTTGTGTATGCTTACACTTACACTTATCTTGCCAATGACAGACGATCATACAAGTAAGATCATCGCCGATAGTGGAGAGAAGGCTTTAGGATATAGTGATATTTTCGAGCTAATTAGTTTCCTCAAAGTTATGAGTGCAATTACTTACTATCAGGTAAACGTATCCCTCATTTCCTTATGTTTTCTCAAAGAAAGCCATTTTTATTTCGTTCAGGCGTTCGAATCGTTGATGAAGAAAGATCCGTCGGTATTCAGTAAGCTCCGGCTGGTTTCTGGAGATATCCTAGAGGAAGACCTGGGGCTGTCCAATGATGACAGGCAAGAGTTACAGAAGAACTGTCAAATCATCTTCCACGGCGCGGCGTGTGTGAGGTGAGCTACGATATACGATATCATATCACGATACATAAAACGGGTGTCACTTAATCCAGTAATCAAGGCTCGGAAACCAAAATTAAAGTATAACCCGTTAGCATTAAATCTAAGGCTTTTAATTATGCGCTATTTTGGCGATTTCTCGGGATAGTGATACTTATTACGTGCATGAAAGTCCACTTCGGAAATGTTACAGTTTGCTACAAATTTTCAGATTTGACCAGAAGCTGAAAGACGAGATCAACATGAACACGACAGGGACACTACGACTGCTAACCCTAGCTGAAACTATGGAGAATCTACTGGTATATATGCCCTCATTATATGTGGAGGTTTTTTTATTATTAGAGGGAGCAAATGGGCATGCGGTTTACTGACGGAAAGTGAAAACCCATAGAAAAGTATCAGAGAGTTATAGCTGACATTGGTTGAGGATTTTATTACATACTCATTTATATTTACGACAATTATATATTTTAATTTTAATTCGAGAACAAACGTACTTTATGCAACGTTTGTTAATGAGCCAAGTAATCAGGTTAAGACATTGAACAGCTGATGATCTTTCAGCTGAGCTTTCTAGTTCAAAAAAGTTAAAGATGCCACAGTGCGGTTTTCAAGGAGCTTTCTTCCTCGTACTACGAAGCTGTGGAATTTGTCCTCCTATTCCATAAAAAAAAAGATGTTAAGTTATTCTATTTAAGCTATTTATTCACACATATACACATACACACTATATTAAATTATCAAGAATATATTTCGAACCGAAAGCGACGTTCAATCTCTGTGCAACCAGGCGTTCGTGCACCTCTCCACCGCGTACTGCCGCTGCCACCTGCAGGAGCTGGATGAGCAGCTTTACCCAGCCGTCCACAAGCCGCGCAAGATCATCGACATCTGCCAGTGGATGGATGACGCCACGCTGGCACACCTGGAGCCCAAGTGAGTCTTATACTTTATGTTTTCAAAGTTAAAGTCAAATAAACTTTATTCAATTAGGCTTAAGCTAAGCTACTTTGAATCGTCACTACATATATTTCTTTTAAATAACTGAATTTACCATAGTATCTATTAATACGGCTTTACTCACGTTTTTGTCGGTGTCGGTACCGACTCGTTTCGGACCATTCGGAGGTCCTTCGTCAGGGTGAGTGTGGTGGGTTCGCGATAACGTCCCACCTCTTACTGCGGACTTGTGCTCGTAGTGCGCGGCTGGACAGGTCAGGGGGCGCCGGGCGATGACACTATGTCACTATTGGTGTCCAGGGGTGCACAGAATGTACTCACAATGTCCACTACGTGATCATCGGCAATATATGTCTTATTGCGAGACGCGTTTTGTAAGACAGGTTTCCAAGTTGGTGGCAGAGCCAAAACCTTGTCTCTATTAAAATTAGGTCGACGGTGGGCCGTTATCGCACCCCACACTCACCCTGATTAAGGACCTCCGAATGCTAAAAACGTGAGTAAAGCCGAATTAATAGGTAATTTAATAACGACTCACGAAAGTATTAATGAATTTACCATATGTTTGTAAAAAGTTGAGCTCGCGAGAAGAACATAATATAAGAGATTCAACGGCAACTCTTTTCAATCAAATAGAGTATTTTACAATGGCTGTAATATACATAACAAATTAGTTTGTAAGGTGCTGCATCCAATATATGAATCATATTTAAATAATATAAATTATTTCATAGAAATTAATAAATTATTATCTGTATAAAAATAAATTATCGTATATTGCATCCATCAATCTTCAGAGTTTGAATTCATTGTTTGTGTAAGGATGCTTCGTGAACATGAAGGTCGTGATTACTGTCACAATTAGTAATTGCATCCAACAAATACAATGATGTATTAACTATACCAGGTCGTTCTGGCACCACAAGCAGCACCCGTTCACGAGTTGACGCATGGACCAGCCAGCGTTCCCTTCGCACATATATGAGGGAAAGAGAAGATAATAAAAATAAATAATTAGAAAGAGAAGATAGAAAATAATTCGACGAATTTCTCTTCGGAACTTTCTCTTCTCAGAGACCGGCAATCTTAGTCTGAAATCTATAGAGCTTGGACTTTGCTCAGACTTATCTAGGAAGTTAAGTCGATGTCCATATTTATAAACATCGCTTTTAGTTCACCATAACGACAACTTAGGAAAATCTCATGGCGCCTCTCCATAATCGGCGATTAAAGGCGATTACACGCGAGCATGATCGTGTGGAGGGCTTATTCGCTTCTAGTCGCTGATCATCGTCTATAATCGTCATAGTGATCGCGGAGATAGGTGACTTTACGGTTTTGCGGGCACGCATCATGGGGAATTCGTGTGTAGTTGCGTGCCCACATGATCGCCGGTCATTAATTCACTGGAGGACACTGGATAGTGAGCAAAGTCATACGTACTTCATCGTATCGTTGTTTTGTTTTCCTTTTATTTACATATTGCGAGTACGATACTACTGTGACTACTGGGTGGTCAAATGATTAAATACTGAAATTAAATAAATGGTAGCAGCAGCTATAAACTCCACGCCCATCTTGAAGGACTGCCGCTCAATAAATGATTACGGATGATCGTGTGGATGCATACACGATGATCAACGATTAACTTGCCGATGACAGACCACTATCGCCGATAGTGGAGAAGAGGCTTTAGACTATAATCCAAACAAAAAGGAGATAAACAATTGCGTCATCACAACAGCTGTTGTTTGACGTTTTATAATAATAATACACTGTCTGCTATCATCCATAGCTGTCACGCATCTAAAAATGCATTCCGTTTCTCATACCAAATATAAGTCTACATTTCGCATAAATCATTCATCGATTTCCACTTATTTCAATAAAACTAAAATTAGATAAGTTTTGGATACTGTTATCCCTCCTATTATTATAAATGTGAATGTAAGTTTGTTTGTTACACTTTTACGCCGGAGCTACTGAACCGATTTTGATGCAATTTTGTAGAACGACTTCTATAGAGCGTACTCCGACTTTACTCACCTAAAACTTAGCTGAGTTCAAGCTGAGATTATCAACCCAATAGAAAGGCCAAGCGCGCGTTTCATTATAAATAGATTTCATTGTTGATTATTATTAAATAAACTTTTACAATTGAAAGGATATTAATTACTAGCTGATGCCCGCGACTTCGTCCGCATAGATAAAGAGTTTTTAAAAATAATAAGTTAGTTTGGAATTTAACATTATCTCGTGTCCTATTCCAGTTCCGAATCCCGTTTTCGCTCCCGTTCCCAACATACTATATTAAATCTTATTTCGAGGAACAAACTAAACCTACTATTGGTGTATAGCTCATCGTTTTTCACAAATCCCGCGTAGCCTACGTATGTCCTTTCCCAAGCTCTGGTCCATCGCTGTACCAAATTTCATCAAAATCGGTTCAGTAGCACCGGCGTAAAAGCGTAACATTAACCACATTTATAATATTAGTAATTTTTTCGACTCCTGGATCCTATTAAATCGATAAACTTCTTGAATAAAAAGTAAAAGAAACGGAAAGTCTTCCATATATATAAATATTTCCAGGCTCATCGAGTCAGAACCAAATACGTACTCTTACACGAAGGCCATCACGGAAGACCTAGTGGCTGAGTACAGCTCTAAGTTTCCCATCGCCATCGGAAGACCATCAATAGGTAAGTTGAATGTAATGATCCAAATTATCTAGTTGTCATGAATGATAATATAAGCCATGGTTCATTCGATTCGGAGTAACGAATGTCTATAAAGAAGTTTTTCAATCAGTAAGTCTCCCTATAATGCGGACCCTTATAACCCGTTTTCATATTTCAACATCATCATCATCATCAGCCGAAAGACGTCTACTGTTCTCTACGTACAATCGGTCCTGCGCTGCCCTCATCCAACGTATTCCGGTTATCATGATCAGATCGTCGGTCCATTTTGAGGGGGGCCTACCAACACTGCGTGTTCCGGGACGTGGTCGCCATTCGTGTAATTTTGAGCCCCACAGGCCATCTGTCCGTCGAACCATGTGCCCTGCCCACTGCCACTTCAGTTTTTATAGTAGGTGATTTCAATATCGCGTATAATACGGGGTTTTCGCACATACATATCTGTATTGTGAAATTTATAATGATTGGTACAGTTATGCACGTGTGTCAATTGTGTTATTACAAAATTAAATTATTTTATAAAATTTGTGTTTTAAAAATCTTACTAAAATAGTAAAAATAGGCAAATAATTGGAAATACTTGTTACGAATTGTGATTAATTATTATTAATATTACGAATTACGAGATAATAAAAAACGGTCTATACGGATATACCCCTATAACACGTTGTCCTATGACGCGAAACCACTTTACCGCGTTATAGAGGAGATTACCTGTATTAGATGAAAAAACTATGGCAGTGAAAAATATATTTTTAATGAGGATGAAATTTCCAATATAAAAATTGACTGGAGTCCAGGGACTGTACCTCTTTTATTTTATTGTTTTTGCACTTGTTTACTAGCGTGAACTATTGTCCAGACTGATCCTTCGACCTCGTCAGCTTACACAAACACTATACCCACAATAGTACATAAGAAACACCATTTTAATAGGACAGACTACTATCATCAGTTCACGGCATACGTCGTAACAGATAGCCCAAATAGTAGAGGCTGTCTGGTCAATGATGTTATGTGATCCTGGATTGTACAGGAGTGACCGGCAAAAATCCTCATCATATACCACTGAGATTATCAGATATTATTCAGCAGTTATTCACTCAACCATACACCTAGCTATATTTTAATAAAAAATATCGCTATTGCAAATACATTTCACTCTTAACTCATTTGTGATGATCTATTTTGCTATTGGTAGCATAGCAATTTGAGTTTCAAATTTATTTGTGAAATTAAACCCAGAAGTGAGGGTTATCACTTTAAAAACATAACAAATTGTTTAGATTTGCAAGAGCGACATCTCAATTCAACTTCCTAATATGCAAATATTGGGGTTGAGCAGGTTATCAACTGTAAAGTAAATCCTGTAGATGAAGCCACAACCTGAGAGTTGAACAAAGTATACTAAATTTATCAACGATACGTCACTCGAACGGTTGGCTTATTTGGAAGTGCACTCGCACTGAATTTGAGAGGTCGCGGGTTCGAGTCCCGCATCGTTCATAAATTTTGTTTTGAAATTTATTTGTGTATTCTGAGTTACTTTTTTAATGATCAACAATGATTTTGATCCCCAGTCTGACTGACAAACATGCAAAAGTTCTTCTTGTAATCTGTCTGCGGTTGTATAGTAGCATGATCTTGATGACAATTTAGTTAATATTTTAAATATTTTAGTAACGTGTGCATGGAAGGAGCCAATACCTGGATGGGTGGACAACATGAACGGGCCTACCGGCCTACTCATTGCCAGCGGTAAAGGTGGGTAAATCTTTATTTTTCTTTCTACCATCTCTTGCTGAATTTATCTGAGATTGCATTAAATAACAATGCTTCTACCACATCTATCACAATGTTCCGAAGAGCTGTTTGATTCTTTCGGCTGAATTTCAGCAGTTCATATGATTTATTCTGTTCTTTCTTCACTGTATCCAGTCAGGCCAGTGTATCTAGATGACATTGTAAGTCTTTTGTGGGGCGATTTATATGCTTTAACAACAAGATCCCAGAAAATGTACAAAAGAAATGTGTTACAAATTCAAAAGAATTGATAAAACACGCTTGTGTGGTAAAGCTTACTAAAACATAAATTGCTTTCTTAATGATACCACTGATTGAGAATGGAGCGCCTTCCCTCAGGCTAATTAATAACAACTTTTATTGTGCGATATTACTTAGTAACCATATTTTTAACCATAGTTTCTTGCACCCGTTCCTCTCATGTCTGAGGCATACTTTTTCGAATGGGTGGTAGTTTTTAACTTTCACTAAGTTTTATGATATCCTATTTTGAATAAAAAAAATTAATAAATAAAAAAAAATTGGAATAGATGACTTTATTCAAAAAAAAAAAATCTTATATTTATTTTTACAATACTATGATTACGTTAAATTAAAACTATCATTACGGAGAAGCGTACCAAGAATACTAGCCGCATTTCCACATTGGATAGCTAGGCTGATCCGTTGACTGAAATAGTTGCCAGCGCTTGGGTTTCCAGTAGCCTTATTGAGGCGCGAAGATACTAGGTACTTTGAATATTCTCCGCGCCTCTGGGTCCCACGGGCCAGGTGTCTCGATACCAAACGGCACAAAGATGTAAGACTCACTGAGACCGACATAATTGCAACGCTTGCTGTCATCGGCAGTCGAAGCAGCAGCCCCAGCAACAACTGACGTAACTTGGACATGAGAAGGAGCCAGAGTGTCGACGCAAGTCGCGTCCAACACCAGCGCCCTTTCTCGTGTCCAAGCCACCAGTCTTTCTATCAGGACGCTTGCCATCGCGGCGGGTAATAAAGTATTTAAATTTTATCGCACTACACAAGGGAGTTTCATAGGGTGAGACATTTTAGGAATAGTTTGATAGGAGAAACCAGTTGTCTTAAACACTATCAGTCACTTTCTCAAGGCTGATTGAGCTAAAACTTTCAAGTCATCTAAAACAGAGTCCAATTGACCACCCAATTTAGAAGTTGTTTTTAAATAGATACCTTCATAAAAAGATCTGCAAAGGTCGTGTGATTCTCCTGGTTTAGTACGAGAGATTGGACAGCGGTGATCACTTAGCCCTCGCACCTATGTTTGCCCTCGTATGCAGTAATATTCATCGTCAATGTGTTTATCTTCTGTGCAGGTGTGATTCGTTCGATGCACTGCGAGCCGTCGTACACCGCGGACGCGATACCTGTCGACGTAGTCGCTAACGGCTGTATACTCATTGCGTACGCGACCGCACTCGATAAGTAAGAGTTATGTTGTGCTATACTGTACTATGCTTTGTTGTGTTAGTTTATTTCCTCATCTCTTCTCCGCTTAGATTAAGTGGAAATGGATCAAACGGAGAGGAGATGAGATGTCTAATTTTTCTTTGATATTATGCCGCGAGCGAGCAAGCGGTGCGGCATTGCGGAGATGTGAGATGTCTGTAGCCGGGCGGCCAATCTCGTGCTCTTTTCCCCGCATCTTCTCCCCGCGTCTCGTTCACCTGAAAGCATCATTTATTTGATTGACTAATCCTGAATGCAACAGGCGTTGAAGAAGAAGAAGGCAGAAGAATTATTATTTTAATAATATCTTAAAAAGCACCCCACGCTTTTTACAATAAAATTTATTTTTTTACACTATTGAATTTTATATAAAGCGTGCTTTTTAGTTTTTTTAAACTATTATTTATTTGTCATTTTTTAGTTAGATTTTCTATAACAGCGTATTTTTAAAACTAAGTATTAAGTATTTTAACATCAATTCCTGCCTTATAGACTAGATAAATATTATATAAATTGACAAAAATCTTAGTTTTCAAATTGAATAATGGAATAATCTTATCAAATTAGTGTATTGTCATCGGTCCTCGATAAATCTACCAAGTTTGAATGAAATCTGGCCGTTTAAAGTGGGTCAAAATCGCGTCTAATGGAGTCAGCTACAAAGATACTTACAAACATACATGTGATGCTAATATAAAGCGTACAAAAAGGATGACGTCTTCCTTTCTTAGATCTCAGTTGACTGTTTTCGAGCTCTCACAGCTCACATTTCCGCTACGCAGAGCTCACATCTCCTCCCCGCTACACATCTCCTCTCCGGTTTGGTAGAAATAGGTTGATCGCTTCGCGGCTAATCTCCTCTCGTCCCCTCACCTCACCGCTTTGGTGGATACCGGGCCTTATGCTATGTTGCGCAATGCTATATCATATCAGCAAAACTTTATCTCGCATATTAAACACATTTTGTCTATAAAATTAAAAAAGTTGATTACGCATTATCTTTCTAATTTCACCACCTTTTTGCCGTAATCAGTGCGGTTATATATAACCGATATTGTATAGATAGACTGTATTTTTTTAATAGTGCAGAAAAGAATACTGGGTGTGATTCTTGCGACGTTTATAGTTAAAGTCAAAAAGAAAAGTATAGTAACGGTGAGTCAGGGAAAATGCTTTTTAATATAAACATAATCTTAATTTTCAGGTCAAAGGATCCCCAAGTCTACAATATAACACTGTCGGGAGTCCAGAAGGTCACTTGGTACGAAATAATTGAAACTGGTTAGTGAACTCTCATGACTTAAGAACCCTTCTCACTGTCCGATATCCACCGTGCGGCACAGCACTCAATGTGTATAAAATACTAGGCGACTAGGTTTTTATAATCTCCCGAATATTTAGGGCAGAACAAATAGACATTCAATTATTATTCAATCGATCGCTTTACTTACCTGCCTGTTATCACAAAAAAATTCCATTAAGCCAGTGTTTTCTTAGCCGTAAATGATATACATCTGTTATGTTTGGATGCATGACCTAAACGTATTAAAAATTAAGTACAAATAGTATGGTTGACCTATTTAGAAACTGACTTTCGAAATTACATATTATTGGGATCAAGCTAAAGTCATAGCAACATACAAATATTAAAAACAAATTTCAAAACAATGCTTATAACTATACTAATAATTCTTTACATGAAATTATTACTATCGCTACGAACAACTGTGTCGAGAATAGAAAAGTGTACTCGCTTGATTTAAAACAGTGCCAATGAGTTTCTCGCTATTTCTCATTAAAGATTAACTTTTCCGCTATGGTACAATAGTAAATTGTATAATATTATGTTAAATAAATGACTTTGTAATTTATTCAAGCAAAACAAATCTTATAACTATATTTACAATACTATGATTACTTACATTAAAATATAATTATCATTGCGGGGGAGTGTTTCAAGAATACTAGCAACATTTCCGCGTTGAATAGATAGATTGATTCATTGACAAACATGGCTACCAGTGCTTGGGTTTCTAGCAGCCCTATTAAGGCGCGTAGATGAAGGGCCAACTGACTCGACACCAAACGGCACAAAGATGTAAAACAGTGATACCAACATATTTGCGACGCTTGCTGTCTTTGGCAGTCGAAGCAGCATCCCCAGCACCAACTGAACTAGCTTGGAGACATGAGAAAGAGCCAGAGTGTCGACTCAAGTTGTGTCCTAAACCATCGTCCTTCCCCGTGCCCAAGCCACAAGGTTCATTCTAGCAGGACCTTTGCCATCGCGGCGGGTAATAAAATATTTAAATCTTTTCACACTACACAGGGCGTTTCATAGAGTGAGACATTTTAGGAATAGTCGGATAGGAGAAACCAATTGGCTTAAACACTATCAGTTCACTTTTTCGGACGTTATACTTAAGCCCACGAATCGCGTATAATTCACACATTGACACTATTCTTCTCATATCACTAATCGATCGGTTAGATGGACTCACCAGCATCATGTCTTCTGACCGACCGACTGATGTGAACTTTATCCTCCCTAATAAAAATGTTACCATGGTGCAGGCAGGAAGCTGGTGAACACGTACCCCTACCTGGTTGCGTTGTGGTACCCTGGCGGCACCATCAAGTCCTACTGGTTCACGCACGCCATTTGTGTCCTGCTGTTCCACATCTTGCCAGCCTATTTCTGTGATGCCTTACTCTTTCTGCTTGGAAAGAAGACTTTGTACGTAAAACTGATTCTCCTCTTGTTATAGTATTTATTATTTTACGAAAATAAGTGACGAGACAGGCCATACTTTCACCTGATGGTAATGGATATCCTGAGGACTTTTTATTCCGACTGCCCATTATAATGTAGTGTCGCTATGTTTTACTGACAACAGCCCAAACAAAATAACGTGGAATGAGAATAGAATAATTCAACTATTAGACTTGTCATAGTCAGGATATTATACTCAAGACCTTATCAATCACAAGGTTTAGGAGGTCATACAAGCATACAAGACACCTGATGGTATGTGAACATCTATATTAAATTAAGGACTACCTAACGGTAATATTTTAAAGTTATTGACAATAATTGGTTATTAATTCATTACTTTTATTTTATGCTTTGTTTGTATAAAGTTTATGTATAACCTAACTTTTTAATCCTATCTTCTTTCTTTTTCTTTATTTAATTAAATTCAATGTAATATTCAAACACCAGTTACACTGGTAAAATGTATAAGGCTCATTAGAAATTATTTTCCACCTATGTTACCTGCATTTTGTTGAATAAATAAATCATATATTCATTCAACTGTCCACACTCACTACTTTTGAGTTTTGCTTAAGATACTTTTTCAAGATACGTGTGTTTGGTTGTAGATGAAAGAAAGTTTCCTTAAAAACTTTACAGGAACCTGACCTGGCAGATGATGAGGATGATAGCATCTGAGTTTTTGCCGTGTGTATAATTATTTATCGGCTTTTTCCTCAGTATGGTGAAAGTGCAAAAGAGGATAAGCCACGGTCTCGGCGTCATCCAGTACTACACGACCAAAGAGTGGCACTTCCGGAACACAAACTTTTTGGCGCTGCAGCAGAGAGTCAGCAAGGAGGAGCGAGAGCTGTTCTACATCGATGTCAGCAACCTAAACCGACAGGATTACCTGCGGGACTACGTCATCGGGACAAGGGAGTTCGTTTGCAAGGAGGGCCCTGAGACCCTTCCCAGAGCGAGAAGGCTTCATATGATGTAAGGATCTATTATATCACTTCTTGGTTTTTGTGTAACTGACCTCCACTGGAAACATTCTATCAATTTTGATGAAACTGTGTACCATAAGTCAAATGGTAAAACAAGCATCATCGTCTTCAGTTGGAAGACGTCCACTACTGGAGAAAGGCCTCCCCCAAAGATTGCCATGACCTAGTCATGCGCTGCGCTCATCTAACCTATTCCGGCAATCTTGACCATATCGTCGGTCTGTCTCGTGGGGGGCCTACCAACACTGCGTCTTCCGGTACGTAGTCGCCATTCGAAGACTTTCCTGCCCCAACGGTCAACTTTCCGTCGAACTATGTGCCCTGCCCACTGCCACTTCAGTTTCGTAATCATTTGGGCTAGGTTGTTCACGAGCATAGCTCTCTTCATTGCGCTCTGAGCGATTATGAGCTTTCTCATTAGGCCCATAGTTAGCAACCACGTCTTTTTTTTTTTGAAAAACGAGAACAAACGAGCGTACGGGTCACCTGTTGTTAAGTGATCACCGCCGCCCAAATTCTCTTGTAACACCAGAGGAAGCACAGGAGCGTTGCCGGCCTTTAAGGAAGGTGTACGCGCTTTTTTTGAAGGTACCCACGTCGTATCGTCCCGGAAACACCGCACAAGGAAGCTCATTCCACAGCTTTGTAGTACGTGGAAGAAATCTCCTTGAAAAGCGCACAGTGGAGGACCGCCACACATCCAGATGGTGGGGATGATATCCTAATTTATGGCTTGTCGTGCGAAGGTGGAATTCGGAGGCAGGTATCAGGTGAAACAGCTCTTCGGAACACTTCCCGTGATAAATGCGGTAGAAGACGCATAATGAAGCGACGTCTCTACGCAACGCCAAGTGAACCAGTCGTTCACGGAGCACTGGGTCTCCAACAATTTGAGTTGCTCTGCGTTGCACGCGGTCAAATGGATCGAGCTGATACTGGGGTGCGCCAGACCAGAGATGACAGCAATACTTCATATGTGGCCGGACCTGCGCTTTATAGAGCGCTAGAAGACACAAGTTTCTCCCGGCAGTGGTAGACGATTTCTCGAGAGAGACCAGCATGACCCGTCTATACGACATCACCAGTGCTGTCGTCTGCATAGCAATGTATGTGTTAGGTATACCAGAAGATCGCCTGCCGACTGAGCATGGCGAAAGCCGTACTATCGATCGATATATTTATTGAAGAGGAGGTTAAATAAGCATTCGGTTCCACTAACCACCTCCGCTCACACACGCCTGCAAAACCAGAGGAATCACAAGAGTACGCACTTTTTGAAGGTACTCATGTCGTACCGTCCTGGAAACCCTCCAGAAGGGAGCTCATTCCACAGTAGAGCGATAAAACTCACTCTTGACGAACGCCATTAATCTACTAGGTAAGGTTGATATTCAATGCTTTATTATGCGCCGTTGTGGTACTCATAATCTTGCCGACGTTTTGTGCAAAGGAGCCTCCCACTGATAGAGGTAGGGCTTGAACGTTTGTATGGAAATATGACCTCTGTTTTCTCTTAACGCGCAACACCACTAGATGCGGTGTGACTCGTTCTTTAACACTCTAATTGTTCATTTTATGTGAGTCGACAATCGTCAGTGACCCGTGCAGACCGACCGTTCACTGCCTGCACTATTAAACTTCGTGCAAAAACCTATTAGCGATAATTGGCATTAGACCGGTTAACAAACGAATTATGTAACTTATGTGTAAATGTACCTATTTAGCAATTATTAAAACATTCTAATTGTTAGCAACAAATGGCTCTGGACTAATAAGGATTTTATAACATTATTTTGTGAATTTTTTTTTGAAAGATCATATTATAACGTCTCCACTATAGTTAAAATAATACACAGAATTCAATTGAAATATTTTTTGTGAAGTGTTTAGCAAAATAGTCAATTTCTCGTACAACTCTGAAAGAGCTGCGTCATTCTCAGCACGAATCTATCATAAATCACGTTTGTGTACATTAACCAAGCTTGTTTATCTAGCAATCCGTAACATAAACCGTATAATAATACCTCGACTATTGTAAACACAAGTGCGTATCACGTTTCAAGTGGTACCGTCGGGTTTGGCGCCAAAACAGTTCAGCAGGTGGCTTCTGCGGCACGGGTTGGCATATCACAGCATAAAATCCAAATTATTATTTACTTCGACGATCATTTTGTTAATATATTCACTGTTATTTTATTCAGAAAACTGCTACAGCTATTTATAATAATGTTAATATCTACTTTGATTAATTTTAATGCATAAAATATGATTGTTATTAGTTTAAAGAACTCAAGAGAGTTACAATATTTTATATTCAATTTACATCATTTGAATTTTACTATTAGAAGATATATTTTAAGAACTATTTATTCCGCTTAGACATGGACAAGGAAAAGTTTAAAAGCTGACTGCTGTAATGCCTCTCGCACATAAATCTTAAATTAAAATATACCTATACCTTCAATTTTATTAAAATTTATATCATCGACTACATTTTTGTTAGTATTTTACATGTGGTTCGAGATACAACAATAAGTACACATATATAGACGATACGACATGGGTTCCTTCAAGAAAAGCGCGTACACCTTCCTTAAAGGCCGGCAACGCTCTTGTGATTCCTCTGGTGTTGCAGGAGAGTGTGGGCGGCGGTGATCACTTAACACCAGGTGACCCGTACGCTCGTTTGTCCTCCTATTCCATAAAAAAAAAAAAAAAATATATATATATAATCAGAGTAGAAGGTAGTTTAAAAAAATATTCTTTAATACTTAGGGGAATAAGTATGATCTGGTTATCAATAGCCCAATTGCACTAGGTTTTGTTAAAAAGTGTCAATTTCGGGGTAAGCATTTTACAAGTTCATTAAAACTGGTGCTTGTTCGGATGTAGAAGAAATTACGGCGATAGAATGCTTTATAAAATGGAACATGAAAAGGGATAGGACTACGGAGCTATTTATTGCTAAGAACACATTACTTAATTTGATTAACGGCCGTTCCCAATATACTACCAACAGATAGAGATAAACTACTACCTTCTACTGTCAATAATCTGAAGCTGTCCCAATATAACCGATAAGTCATTCTTATCGCCTTACATTTGGACGTGTGAATTGCAATTTCCATACAAACTTCTATCGCTGGTAAGCTATACGTCCTACCATTGTCAGACAGCATGTACGGATAAAGTGAGTTACCGTCGATAAGTTTATTGGGACAGAAAAGCCAACGATAGTTACGATTTTTGTCTCAAGTAGGCCACAGCCGGAGATAGACTGAATATTGGGAACGGTCGTAAGTAAACGGCAACACTCATTTTATCATTAAACTTACTTAACGTAACGTAAGCGTAGTAGAATCTAAAAAAAAGTCCTTCACCGCGTCTGTCTGTGTGTCTGTTCGTGATAAACTCAAACACAACTGCACCGATTTTCCTGCTGTTTTCACCAATGGACAGCGTGATTCTAAAGGAGGGTTTTATTTATAATTTGTTAAATTTTTGTATACAAGTTTGTATACATTAATGATATTTGTTGGAGGTGTCGGAAAAAAGTTAGCCGTCTGGGAGCTTTAAATAAAAACGCTGTCTAAACTCTTTGAGAAATAACGAAAATTAATATATGGTGGAATTGTGTATCTTATACAGTATTATAGAAAATTCCACAATGGAATATGTCTATCTCATAAGTATACTACGAGTATATCCATTTAATTACATTAAAAACTTGGCAATTATAAAGTGGTAATGTGAAAGCTGTATACACAAATACGATATTAATCCTTATCACTTTTTAAAAAAAACTTGTGTACAACTTCTTGAAAAACCTACAACGCTCCTGTGATGTAGCACAGGTGATCACTTAATATCATGTGACTCGTACGCTCCTTTTTCCTCTTAAAAAGAAAACTGTATCAACTACCGATATTATTTTAAAGGCACATATATTATATTCTAAAAAATAGAAAAGCAAACCTTTTTCTTATATATTATTGTGGGTAAATATATATATAAAATTATGTAGATATATTGTAATTGAGAAGTTTTCTAGATCAGTCATAATATAAATACTGTTATAGACTTTCACAGGAATTGCACTGTTATATTTTAAAGGATATTATTATTTGGCTTTCATTTGTTTTGTTGTTTGATTTCAGCCGCTACATCGTGGATCGTGTCGTGAAGATCCTCTTCTTCTCTCTCCTGGTGTGGATGGTCTACTCTAACTTCTCTTCTCTCACGTCACTCGTCACGTCTGTGGACAACTCTCTCCGCTCGTGGTTGTATCCAGCTGTCTCAAATTAAAATAGTTTGCTCTTTAAGTAATTGGTAATATTAATCACATTTAAAAAGGTATTTAAAATATGAAAAAAGTATGAGGGAATGATTTTAGCAATTTTATGAAACTTTATGAGGGTATATACGATGTTATAATCTACTGTTAAGAGTCTCATTAAGATCCACACGATAACGAAATGAAAAATGGCATAAGGTGCAGGCACTGTAATTAAGTTTAAAGTCTGCATGCAGAGTTATATATTATGGAATTCACATAATATATGCAATAAATATAGCTACATACTTGTTATTTGCTGACGCAAAAAATTTACGAAATCAATGCATTAATTAACTTAAATCCTTGAAGATTGAAAAGCGACGTTGTCACGCATTGTAAATATATATTTATTTGACTGAAATTCACCCGCGTGCATCGTTGCCGCTCTGCCTTGATCCTTGTAAGAGCGGCAACGATGCGGTCGTTAAATAAATACATATTATAAATTTACGACCTTTGACTAAATGCATATTTTTTCTATACTTTTGTGGACTAATATTATTTCTTTTTTTTATTGTATATAAGTGATTTACATACAAGTTCATCAGGTCACTGGTTTCATGCCTTTTTAATCTTTATAACGATGTAATAGCTATGTCCGCAGGTCTGTGCCTTTTAATCTTCATCTCTCTATTAAATTTTCGATTGTTGCTTTCAATAATTGAATGAGGTAACGAACATAGTCATTGCTGATCCGTCGTTGTTGTTGAACGGTTATCGCACAGAAATCCACCCGACCCGGGAAAAAGGGTACTTATCACAGTGCCGTTTCGCTTTCAACCCTAATCGTGCATGCCTTAAGGGCATGCCTCACGTGCGCTGTTGTCTGCGCTGTGACGCATGCCCTTTATTACACATTGTGGTAAGAACCAATCTCGATAAAATACTGCGAATGACAATCCTCTGTTGTATACGTTCATAAGACAAAAATAGTAGAAACTGACAGAAAACAATTCTAAAAATCGCTGAATTGTCTTCTAGGACTCATAATCATTCCAGCCAGAAGACGTAAACTGCTCGACAAAGGCCTCCTCCAAGGTTCGCCATGACCTGGTCATCCGCTGCGCTCATCCAACCTATTCCGGCGATCTTGACCATATCGGCTGTCCATCTTGGGAGGCCTACCAACACTACTTCCGTACTTCCACTGCCATTTCAGTTTCGCAACCACCTGGGCTATGTGAATTTGATTCTCCTACGGATCTCCTCATTTAAAACTTACGAATATCTATTCTTTAGTTTCTTCTTTCTTCTCTTTTCTTATCCATTTCTTTCATAGTACAGACACATTGGATTCTGCTGTTTCGTAATACCTATGTATAGATTAAGTCAGAAACTGTCAAGTACTTAGTTTAATATAAAATAACTTTACTTAAAGGTTGCGCGTTTAGTTCGTAAGACACCTCTGTACACCAAATACTAAATAATAAAGACTTATTTCTTGTAATGTATTTTTATTAATACACTGACGGAATTTCCAACGATAAAATTAAAAACTTCATTACCTACTTTCTTTATATTATGGAGAATCTAATTTGTCACTCTGTCTCATAAATAAACTATTTAGCAATGTGCAAGTTGAAGTCAAACTAGTCTAAGACTGCTGCAGATGTGTTCTGTGCAAGACATAAACTTACCCCCTTATTCATAATAGTCTGCTAACTGAAAGCATTTCTAATTCTCACTCTGTCTTCTTCTATTGACCTAAGTCAGAATGAGAAAAAACACTCCTTAGCGGCTGTTTAAAGTTAGCAGACCATTATGAATAAGGGGGTATGTATATAAGCGTGATAGACAAACACTCTCCTCATTACGGCGAGAGTAAATTTACAATGTTCATGTGTGTGCTAGTTTTCGAATGTGTTAGTGAGTTAGTGCAGTATGTAGTATTTTGCTTTTCAATCCCGATGACATATATTGATAAGCGGTGTCATATTCACGTACCTATACAATATTTTGATATAATCTAACACATATTTTCTTAAATGATTATAATTTTAAGAAAATAGAGTGTATACTGCGTATATAAAAAGTAATATTTAGAATTTTAGTGCATATGTTCTACGAAAATAAACATCACGAAAGTTGTATTGAAGAATCAGTATTTACCTATGAAATATTTCTTTCGTTAGTTTGATGATATATGTAACAACACAATCTAAATTACGACACGATTCTATTTTTTAATTAATATCCGTTATAACACAGAACAATAACGATTAAGACACGGTCCAATTCGACAGAAGACTAATGGACGACACTAATTAGTTTCAAAACGGTTACATGGTCTTCATCTATTCCATCTCATTCTCACTGTACAATCCCGGTACTAGATTACACAACAATCCAGTAATACTATCGTTAAAATTCAGTAGTTCACTGCGAGACAAATTTATTCGACCTGGGGTCTTCCGCGTAGGCCCTCACGGGCCTCGTGGTAACTGTTCGGGGCGATGGCCCCTTTCAGTGATTTGCAGGCGGGGCACTGGGTGGGACCGGTTGGTCCATGGTGTAATGTCCGGTAGTGTCCTGCTGCAGTGCGATCGAGCCCGCGTAGTGTCGCGAGCAATCTGCGGACTGCGGCAGGGTGGTAGGTCCATGGTTGGCTTGCGCCCGCCGCTCAGCGAGGTCGAGCCTGCCGGTAGTGTACCGTTAAGCGCCCATCAGCCAGCGGCGAGGAAGCAGTGTCCTAGGAGACTGGGTCACGTGGTAGTCCTCTTATGTCCGGCGGTCGTCAATGGTATGGCGCGATGCCACGCAAATGCTGGGATCGCGCACCATCGGCGCGCGCGAACATAGAGGTGCTCAGGCGGCAAACGAAGTCGTCCAGGCTCTCCATGCGCAGGTCTCTGGAGATGACCTGATTCCGTACGAAGCGTGGTGCTCCAGAGATGGTACGAAGCGCCAGCGACTGCTGCGCTCGCAGCGACTTGCGACCCGTCTCGCTTGGCAGCGCGAACCATGCGGGGGCCGCATATGTGAGTCGCATGCGAACGTACGCCTTGTCTACGCACAACTTCGTACGGAGAGGCAGGTGAGACGCCAGCACGGGGCGGAGAAGGTTCCGTGCGGCGCGCGTCTGGGCGACCAAGTACTTCACATAGGGCCGCATCGAGAGGGTCCTGTCGATGGTCACACCAAGGTATTTAGCCTTCTAGGACCATTCGACGGGCTCGCCCATGAGTGACACCGGGGGCCAAATACACTACAAAAAACAGCCTTAGACACTCTTTCGTAGAAAATAGTTATAGCGCGATGCAAAGTGAATACAATTAAATACAACGCTATCTATCAAGTCAGAGTGTAAACATTTTGGATAATATTGATTAAAGCGTTATGAACGAATACATTCTGAACACTCATACCTAGGTTTTTATGTAAGGATTGTTATCTCAATTTCACAGACGGTTCGTCTATTACAGTAGTGTACTAAGTTTATGATGCAAGCACCTTGTCAATTACTGATTTTATGAGATTCATTACATGATCCGTTACTGCATTAAAACTAGGAGATCTGTAGATATACGTGCATCTACTTGGGGTTCTCTAAATCAAATTGGATCCTATCTATTGAGCACATAAGGCATAAAGTTACGTCAAATTTTGTACGTGGAGTTTTTTTTGGAGAGGAGGAAAATTCATTTACGTATTGAAGACTCCGAAACGGGGCCCATATATCGGGCTCGAGTGTAAACACCCCCTACCGACTAAAAACCTCCTCTGTGCTGATAGGCCAAAATGCTTTTACAGCGAAGGAAGGAGCGAAGTCTCGGAAGGAGACTCGAACCTCGGACCGCCTGCTCACTAGGCTGGGTTATGTGTATAAGTGTGTGACTATTTCTGTGTAGTGTTATTGCAGATGTATGATTTGTGAATAAGGTTCGAGACGAGCAGGACGTTCAGCTAATGGTAATTGATACGCTCTGTCCAAAAAACCCAAAAATTCTGAGCGGCACTTCAACTACGCTCATTACCTTGAGACATAAGATGCATTTGCCCAGTAATTTCACTAGCTACGGCGCCCTTCAGACTGAAACACAGTAATGCTTACTCATTACTCCTTCACGGCAGAAATAGGCGCCGTTGTGTTACCCATAATCTAGCCTGCATCCTGTGCAAAGGAGCCTCCCACTGGTAAAGTGTGAGTGGTATTAAGCGATTACAGGACGAGGGCTGTCTCATCGGGCTTCTAACATACGAGTGTACGTGGAGTATATTTAATATGCTCTGTAGAAAATCTCAACGGGAGACGGAGATAAGTCGATATAGGAAATAATAATACTGGCTGCCAATCTCAGGGTGGAGCTAAAGACTACGAAAGTCGTAAAATATAGCGATACTTCAGTCTTGCTTATCTCCTCATCAACAAATCTGTTCCCTCTCCGGAATACGACTGGTGCCCAGAGCTACAATATTCATATAAATTTATAGCATATACTTATTACTATAGTTGTAGGGTACCTGCTGATTTTATTAGGAATCATGAGGGTAGATGTACGTGCTCCACTAGCTGATGATACAAACCCCGCTTGGTTTGATAAGCGGACAAAAGCTATTGAGCTTTGCTCGGGCGTGGTCGCTAGCAATACATCTGTAAGCCGTGTTTGTTTGTTTGAGT
Organism: Leptidea juvernica; assembly: GCA_949711755.1. Lineage (NCBI taxonomy): Eukaryota > Metazoa > Arthropoda > Insecta > Lepidoptera > Pieridae > Leptidea > Leptidea juvernica. The sequence goes on along the minus strand of CATIXQ010000009.1, from coordinate 15,309,875 downwards.
GATATCCTGTGGTCATCAAGTCTACCACTAGCTTTTTAACTCTCCACCAGTGTGGACGTTCAATGACTGTCTACATTATCATTCATATAAACCTTGCTAGCTTGCGATCGCCAGTGTGACGTTCACCTGGAATTCCAGAGTCAGGACCGTTGGAGCTGCTGCGTCGCCGGCACCTGGTGACGTGGGAGTGTTCAAAGGTTAGTGGAGTGCATTTTACTTATTTCTTTATAATTCTTGGTTGATTGCAAGTGCCTACATAAATTCATTAATTAAATGAGCCAAAACCCAGTGTCCCTGTAGGAAACCTTATTTGTACTGTAGTACAAAACAATAGTGTTTCGTTATGAGGTAATGGAAATATTTCAAATATTAGGAGCATGCAATGAAAAATTAATCCTTAATAAAATAAATCTATAAGAAGTGGTAAAAATATTACTAAAATTAGCGGACGATGCGGGATTTGAACCCGCGCGTCTCGGACTACGTCCCAGTACCAACAAACAGCCTAAATTAATAATCTATCTAATCTATAATCTTCGGATTTTCGATAAACAATCCAAGTCTTTAGTTAAGTGTGCCTTTATGTTTCTTTCCTATGATAGGAAATTATATTCATATAGACAGATCTAAGTAGACAAAATCGATTGTCGACAGTTAAAAACATCGATAGTGTGTCACAACTCAATAGTCGATAATAATTGAACTTTACGGACGTAAATGTTTCGTTCCAAAATATGATATAATTTATATACTATACTATAATAGACGTTATTTTTATGGGTACATCTTAGATTAAGGATTGGTCTCTGCTGCGCTCTAACTAGATACCGCACCACCTAAGAACAATAGCTTTTTTATTACGGCAACTATTAGATGCTTGTGTGCGTGGCATATTGACACTCAATGGCATCTTTCAAAATTTTATAATGTACGCTTCGTGTTATATTACATTGAAATTAATAAAATACGTGTGATATAAATAATGATATGTGATTTATTGAAGTATTATTTTTACAAAGTTTAACTACGCAACCTGGCATTTTAGTTTCAATTATTAGCAAACTTTAACAGAACATGTGGCATGTTAACGTTACACACACATTGTTCGATGCTCGCTCGAGTACGCCCACTTGGGTGTAGTATTAGTTGCCGCACTTTGCGACTACACCTGCGGTATCTAGTTGGTGCGCAGCGGAGACCAATCCTTAATCTAAGGGGTACTCTATATCCACAATATCCATGGTTTCTCGGCTGAAGTTGATCTTGCGTCGGCACCTCGTACCCGATGTACTGTTTCATAACTTACCTTTTCACTCTTGTACCAATAAATATAGAAGTTACATAAACAAAATAAGAAACCAAAATTTATGAACAATGCGGGACTCGAAGCCGCGACCTCTCGCAGTCCGTGCGAGCGCTTTTCCAACTGAGCCAACAGTTCGAGTGCCGTGTCACCGATGTCTTGAAATCTTGTATGCCTTGTTCAACTCTTAGGTTGTGGCTTGTGTTATTAATCCCAGAGGTGCAAGTTATAACTTTAAAAAAATAACAAATTGTTTAATTATAATAGAAGTAACAATAAATATTATCAGTAATTAAATCGATTTAAAAAAAAATTATACTTAAACGAATACTTAGTTAAATTCCAACATTTTTTTATCTTTAAAGTTTAAAAAGTATGTAAAGTAAGCCGCAAAAAATTTCGATGTGTCGATTTATTAACACTTTTTGCGGGATCTAAATCACAGAACAGTAAAAAACTTATAAACTAAATTTGGCTTATGAACTTATAAAAATGATTTAAGTTTTCTTTAGTGTTAATTCCGCCAATATTTGTTTTTTAAAACAATTCGACACGTGTTTCGCCTCTACACGAGGCATCCTCAGGACGTGTTGTCGTCCCAAAATCTGGCATGAGACTCTAAAACAATTCGACACGTGTTTCGCCTCTACACGAGGAATCCTCAGGACGTGTTGTCTCGCCAAAATCTCATGAGTCTCATGCCAGATTTTGCCGAGACAACACGTCCTGAGGATGCCTCGTGTAGAGGCGAAACACGTGTCAAATTGTTTTAAAAAACAAATATTGGCGGAATTAACACTAAAGAAAACTTAAATCATTTTTATAATTATGGATTTCCGCAAAGTAACGCCTATTTCAATTTTTTTTTATGAACTTATGTTTAAAATAAAACACTAAATATATAGAAAATACTTTATTACAAAAATATACAAAAGCTATAAAATATTACTAATAATATCTTCTCTACTTTCATCATAATATTGTCTGATGGGATATTTTTGTATCTAAGCATATTTGGAGTTTGCTGTTATGTTTTGCATTTACTTAAAATATACTAAGTAGGTACACTGTGGTCTCTAGGAAAACACGTTTTCTTAAGTATTCATAAATCCTATTTTATACTTACATAAAATATGTACCTAAAACGTTTTTTTTTTTTCTAGTAGAGAAAAACCGTTTTGACACTTTAAAATATTGTCAAGGTAACTAACGTATTTACATTAAACTTATCCGAATTTTAATAACATTATAAAGTCCTACTACACGGCCACATCATCTCTGGATCTGAAGCACCGATCCCCTTTCAACTCACGCGCTAGTTAAGAGTGACAGCCCTACCCAAATTAGCTTTAGGTGCAATTCCACCTCAGCACTTTAATTAGAACATTAGAGTGGGGAATATTTAGTTGTAAGCATTAAAATAAGTATATATTGAATGTAATTAGTTAGTAGATAGATTATTGTATAATAGACTTACAATGTAATTTTTGAAATAAATATATTTTTTTAAATAAACCTTGGCTCAACAACTTAATTGGCGCAGCCGGTAGGATCCCTGTAATTGTGAAAGATTTTTTTCTGTGTTGAAATCAAACTCTTTCGTCACGAATTTTTTTTTACAAAGTACGTTTCAACGTTTAAACGGGGACCTCCGAACAAATAAATTTATTAAGTAGAGCCAAGGGTATCAGCAAGACATACAATAATACTGCAAGATCCATGGACGGAAGGACGGTACTGTGAGTAAAACTTTTCACCAATCCTGTCTATTTCCTGCCATTTTCTTATTTATGTTTATTTTTTGTGTTATTAGGGATTGGAAAACGCCTTGATAACGCTTGTTTAGTTTTAAATCAAAATTTTTAAAATTAAACTATTATAATTTTAAATTCATTTTATAGATTTTTTTTGCATAATAATAACTTATAATTTCGTTTAAAATGGAAAATATTGTTAGAATACCAGTAGAACTAATTAACATTATTCCAATTTTCGATGGTGATGCAAGGCTTATTCTTAAAAAATTGTGAGTATATTCTTAATATGTATAGAGGAAGCCAGGTACAAAATGAATATGTATATCATGTGATTACCGGTAGATTATCGGGTAATGCCGCGAATTTAGTAGGTGAAAGAGACCAAATTAATTCCTGGGCAGATTTAAAAAGTCTATTAATTCAACATTTTGGGAACGCTAGGTCTGAGGATAGTTTAGTTAATGAATTAGAATCAATAAAAATTAGCAAAAATGAGAGTTATTTAGAATTCAGCACTTACGTAGTATAATATTTTCAAAGATTAATGAACAAATAGAAGATGATAACTTGAGGCAATGTAAACAAGCTATTTATGACAATATGTCACTTAAAGTTTTTCTTTTTAATTTACCACCTTATTTAGTAAAAACTGTTCGTTAACGTAACGCTACTTCATTAGAAGATTCTCTAAAAATAGTATTGGACGAACATTGTGTTGGTAGTTATCAAAGAGACGTTGTTTTAAAATATCATGAAGGCAAAACATGTCATAGGGGTATAAATGAAACTTTTCTTAAAATTAAACGGCACTATTGGTGGTGCAATATGAGAGAAACTATCACGGCTATTATAAATGCTTGTGAACACTGTAAGAAAATTAAAGTTAGAAATAAGAAACAGGGTAAAGAAGCCCCTGAGATTAAAATAGGTGATAAGATTTTTATGAAAAATACTAGAACTAAGAAATCCTAATTTTTGCCTAGATTCGAAAAAGCAAAAGTAATAGACAAACCCATTAGAAATATTATACCAGTAGAGTTAAATAAAAGAAAAACGAGAGTCGCAATTAAAAATATTAAACGTCCTCCACAGGTCAGGTTTAGGTTAATAAAGAGTATTTTAAGAATGATTTATTAGGATGAGACGAGCAAACGTTAGAATTGATACATTTAACAGAGGATAGATTAAATCAAATTTTACCATTCAAAAGGGTAAAAAGAGCTATTTTTAGTTCTTTAGGATCTTTAGTTAAAGTTATTTCAGGCAATTTGGATGAGCAGGATGCTAAATATTACAATTTTGAAATAAGCAAATTAAAAAATGAAGAACATTCACTGGAACAACGAGTATCATTAATGCAAAAAGCTTTTACTAAACTTGTCAATGTTTCAGAAGGTCTCAATTCAAATATTGAACTTCTTAAGTCACAAAGCAACGGGTTAGCATCGGATATGCGAAGTAAAATTAGTTACAATATTCTATTAATGAATAAATTTTACAGTATTCTAAATAACTTTCGAACAATATCTGATATCATTCAAGAGGTAGAAACTGCTATAGCTTTTAGTAAACTACATACCTTGCATCATTCAATCATTAATTCAACAGAATTACTAGATATTTTTACAAAAATAGAGAAGCATTTTAAATTAATTTATCCAGCTAGAATAGAAAATTTAATGAAGTAAGAACATAATCTTATACTAAAGTCGTATTTTAATGGTGATAGGTTAATTTTTGTAATAGAAATTCCTCTTATAGATAAAGATAATTATATATTTTATAAAATAATTCCTATTCCCAATACACAATAATTACTAAGTATCCATTCATAATGGTGAATCGTTTGAAGTTCAGACCTGTCGTAAAACCATGCGAGGAAATAGAAGACTCCAAATATCTATGCATGGAAGATAATATGGTTCCATATCCTGAGGAAACTTGTATAGAAGAAATAATGATGCTAAAGAAATACAATCACTGTTCTCATCATTTAATTAAAATCGAGAGTACCAAATTACAAAAGGTATACAGCCATCATTGGTTACTCTATACAGAAGAAAATTTAGTAATTACAGAGTATTGTGGTGAAGAAGTACAGCGACAGGAATTACAAGGAACATATATTATTTCACCAGATCAATCTTGTAGAACTGAATTTGGCAATACTTTCATTGAACCATCTTTGAATTCTACAGATATAAGCTATAAACTTTCAATAATATCAATGCCAAATCTACGTGGAATACTGAAGACAAGAGAAAAACAACTTGATCTTCGAAAAGTAGACTTCAGTGATGTGAAAGAAATTTTGAACAGTGCTAAATATAGTGTTAGTGAAAATAAAATTCAAGAATATGTGGTGATGGACAAAGTTAGTGTATGGACTTTAAGTTTATATGTTATTATTTTCTTATTTGTCATTTTTGTTTTATATAAATTCAATTTTTTTCGAAATTATCGTGAGCCTAAGAAGTCTTCCAATAATTTCTCGCTTAAGGAGGGGGGAGTTAAGAGTGACAGCCCTACCCAAATTAGCTTTAGGTGCAATTCCACCTCAGCACTTTAATTAGAACATTAGAGTGGGGAATATTTAATTGTAAGCATTAAAATAAGTATATATTGAATGTAATTAGTTAGTAGACAGATTATTGTATAATAGACTTACAATGTAATTTTTGAAATAAATATATTTTTTTAAATAAACCTTGGCTCAATAACTTAATTCGCTCTTATTGTTGCATCAGTACGGTTTGCAGTTTCATTACCGTTAGGTACATGTCGTGATATTTTCATGTTATCACTGCTTTGTTTTTGAAGTTTTTATTGTTACGTTTTGACTTTTGTTGTTAATAGTTCTGTAGTTTACCAGTATGAAGCCGTGAAGCAGTAATGTGTAAACATTACTGTGTTTCGGTCTGAAGGGCGCCGTAGCTAGTGAAATTACTGGGCAAATGAGACTTAACATCTTATATCTCAGGGTGACGAGCGCAATTGCAGTGCCGCTCAGAATTATTGGGTTCTTCAAGAATCCTGAGCGGTACTGCATTGTTATGGGTAGGGCATATCAATTACAATTAGCTGAACGTCATGCTCGTCTGATCCCTTATTTTCTTAAAAAAAAAAGTTTCTGTTGTTCTGTGTCGCAAAGTGTACAATCCCCAACGGCAGTCCCCGAGTGTCACACGTCTTTTTTTATTAATAATAATATCCTAGTGATGCTTGTTTTGCACACCGTAACAAAGCGACGATGACGTCATCGACTTCAGGCCCAGAGATAATTTAGGCGGGTAGTACAAATAACCTTATTGACATATGAATAACCAATAACATATATACTGACAATGACAAAAGGAGGAATAAATGTTTAATACTTTAAAATATATCTATGATTAAGAATAGGTCTCCGATGATTGTGAAACAGTCGCTGGTAGTTAAAATCCCTAATAATTGTCATCCATGAGTTGTGTTCACTACACGCAGTTAGTCAGATTTAATAAGTCCCTCGTAGTTTCGGACTGACGCGGACGGCGTATATTTGCACAGTAAGTCTTATGGTGCGTACAGACTTGTGAAATGTAACATGAGATGTGTCATGCAATGAAAGAATTTGCCGTACAAATTGCTGCAAAGTATCATAAAAGGTTACACTTTGTAACAATTTCTCAAAGTTTGAACGTCTTGTGTGTGCGAAATGTACATTTCACACGCACGCTACGAGCATTAGAAGCCGCGTACGGAGCGACCCGTGATTTGTCGGTTTTTCAAACGAACACAAAGCGGCACGTTCACGGTTAAGGCGAAGAGTAAGCAGAAAACACGCAAACATGGTGTTTTTAGACAAGTTTTGTGGTGAAAGTATAGCATTTCGAGCTATGAACAATACTTAATCCTGTTACACATATCTTTAAGTCTTATTTGTAGGTTGCTAATGCTTGTTGTTGGTTATAGTTAACACTGCCAAGCCTTTTTGAACTACCACTTTTCTTTGAAGTTAAACAAGTTTTTTGCATGGCGTGACGCATTTTTTTGGTACTTCTTCTTGCTTGTACTTGTTTGTGTAGGTTCATTTATTCAGATTAGTAGTGAATAACGAGGATTGTAAGCATATAAACTGTTTTCCACCCAAGAATTTTGAAAATATTGGCTTTGTTACATAGATGGCGGGCCGGCAGCCGTGAACTCATATCGCTCAAGGTCGCTGGCATTTAGTGTCGCCTTAAATGGCGGAAACAGATACAGTACGCGTGAGGTTCGTAGTAAATGCGTAGTTAAGCGTCCACGCTTGCAGCGAACTTGCAATGAAAGTTAGAATGATACATTTAATGTTACGTTCTACCAGTCTGTACGCATCTCACGGTCCACGTTCATAAATATAAATGTTTTGTCTATATAATATTTAGACAGAGTTGTATCGTCAAGTTACTAGTCAGGGGGTAGGGCACAAAATAATAATAAGAATTAGAAAGTCAGTCATGTCTAAAGAGTTATCTACAGCTTTTAACCGTAAGTTACATTATTATTATACAACTTACTACTAAGTCTTAATATTTGGATACTACATTCAAAATCTGTATAGTACCAGTCAAATATTTACTATCTGATTCGGGCAGATGGAAAATCCAATATTTTCGAGGACAAATCAACCGTCAGATGTGGTTATTCCACCATAATGGCTGGTGTTACTTCATGGCTACTAGATGAGAAGGTGAAAGTGGCCCAGCCACTCAGCCAGTACAGCAGCAGCCCCCAGAACAGACACCGGGTGACCAGATCCACGAACCACATACTGAAAAAGAAATACATATACGAATTATATAATATTTATATCCTGTACGATCGTGGTCGCTAACTATGGCCCTCATGAGGAAGCTCATTGTCGCTCAGGAGTGATGGGTATGCTCGGAGTTTCCCTGCGAGATCGAATCAGAAATGAGGAGATCCGTAGGAGAACCAAGTCACCGACATAGCCCAGTGGTTTCGAAAAAGTACCGGAAGACGTAGCGTTGGTAGGCTCCCCACAAGATGGACCGACGATCTGGTCAAGATCGCCGGAACACGTTGGATGAGAGCAGCGCAGGACCGATCGTCATGGCGATCTTTTGGGGAGGCCTTTGTCCAGCATTTCACGTCTTCGGACGGCTGAAATAATGATGATGATGATACGATCGTCTTGACCCTGTGTTGTAAGGGCTTTAGACACAACATATGTCATGAAGAGTATTTAGAGAAATTGGTCGGTTGATTAACACAATAGGATTTTTACTACCGGACATGGCAAAACGTGAAACAATCACACCACGTCAATATCTGCCCTTCAACAATATAACCCCGCATGGATTGCGAGATAAATCTTCAATTCAATTGCATTTAATTATGTGCGGTGTAAACAAAAAATAATAATTAGTATGACTTAAGAAAATGACATTATCATCATTCTGAAGGGCGCCGTACCTAGTGAAATTACTGAGCAAATAAGGGGCAAATTATACTTGATCTCTTATGTCTCAAGGTGACGAGCACAATTGTAGCGCCGATCACAATTTGTGAGGTTTGCAATAGTCCTCAGCAGCACTGCATTGTAATGGTCAGGGCGTAACAATTCCCAACAGCTGAACGTCCTGCTCGTATAGTCCATTATTTTCATAAATAAAATTCACCACAAGCATTTTCATTTATCCGAGTGAACAGATAGGGATTCCATCTCTATCTTTTCTTAATTCAAAATATCATTAAATCTCAAAACTATTCATTTCATTGTAAAATTATTTTCGCTGTAAGAAGGACTGCAATGATGAAACAGCTTGACAGAGTAAGTCAGGATCGCTAAAATTTTGAAAATATTTTACAGCGCCATCTCTTGTTTCTTTTCAATAATACTTGAGGAATCCACAGTGTTATGGTGTGTAAGTTTTTTTTTAAGAAACGGATCTCCATTGCTTCTATTGAAGCCTCACATGTTCATGTGTCTCCTGGCAGCTGGAAGCGTGTCCTCGTACTCCTTCAGGATGAACACTCGCGCCGCTCGGATGCAGTCCTCGAAGTACTTGGAGATGTCCAGACCTGAACAGAAGCATAATAATATAAATATTGGCAGGAGCCATGACATTAATGGAAACTTAAAACTATGAAACAACAATAATTTTAATATTGTAGTATCAGTAAATTTTTGAAAACAGCTGATATTTTAACGGGTGAATTTTCGATCGAAAATAAGGGTTCTTTTCCGATATTTGAGTCAAAATAAGGTAAAATAAATTACAGTGTATTTGGGACATAAAAAGGTAAAATAATTCGTGTTTTTTTTTTTTTTTGTAAAAGACCATAAACTTGGTTTATTGAATTTTTCACATAAACTCAAAGTTTATGAAAAAAAGTGAAAAAAGTGTGAATACAAAAGTTGTAGATCTCTTTTTTGTTACCTACAACTTAATATCTTTTGAATAATGTTATACATTTGTTTTGAACATTTTCTGGGATCTTGTTGTAAAAGCATATACATCATTTATATGTTTCCGTAGGTAATCCTGTTACTTAGGCTGATATTTATAGAGTTTACTTAGACTTTGCTTAGACTTTACTTGCGTAAAACTTTGCTGGGTGTGAAAAAACGCGAACTTGACTTTTACATTGGGCTGTCTTAGATTATGCTCAGCACCAGCTCCTTTGCACAGGATGCCGGCTAGATGGGTACCACATCGGCGCCTATTTCTGCCGTGAAGCAGTAATGTATAAGCATTACTGCTTCACGGCCCCGTAGCTAGTGAAATTACTGGGCAAATAAGACTTAACATCTTATGCTCAAGATGACTTGCGCAGATGTAGTGCCGCTCAGAATTTTTGGGGTTTTTCAAGAATTCTGAGCGGCAGTGCATTGTAATGGGCAGGACGTATTAATCATCAGCTTATTTTCATTAAAAAAAAACTTGTACAATAACCGTCAGCTGAATGTCCTGCTCGTTTCGATCCGTATTTTCACAAAAAAAATTAATGAGGTTTTCACGACAGTAAGAGATCCCGCAAACTGCAGACTTTTGATCGGCCGATAGTTTGGTATGAAGATGTATGAGAGTGCGCACATTATAACGATTCGGTATTGGCCGACATAAAACTTTGATGGGCTACACGATTGCCTTCAAACTGAACCGTCTGCAAACTATCGGCCGACTGTTAAATCAATACAGCACTCTTCTAGGCGCGCACACCACCGATTGTTTAGTCGGCCAGACTCATCAATAGCCAATTTAAAACTAATAGCGAATCGTCCCTAAAACTGTCGGCCGATAGTTGTCTAGTGTGCGCACTCATCACAGACCCAACTGTTTAGTCAGGCCAGTGTGCGCACCTTACAGCCGAACTCAACCAAACTATCGGCCGATCGAAAGTCTGCAGTTTGCGGGGTCTCTAAGAGTCAACTCACCGACAGCGTCGCATTTGTAGTCCCGTCTCTCTCTCTCGTTGAGCTTCTGTCTCACGGTCTGCGCGATGTCCGACTTGAAGTCCCACTGGTTGTTGGTGTAGTACTCGAACACGTCGAACCCCTTGCTGATGCGACGATGGACCCGCATCAACCTGACACATACGATGTTTAAGTTACCTTAGATCATAGTTTCTCAACCTTATTTTGCTCACCGCCCACTTTGAGAATATGTTTTTTTCTAGAGTATTTTCGTGTATTTTTTTGCCTTTTTAGACTATATTTTTTAATCTACCCACGCCCCATCCGCGCCATCTCAATGCCCCCATATTTCTCTGGGGTTTTCTATTACCCCCCGGAAGTCTCAAACGCCCACAAGGGTGCGTTATCGCCCACGTTGAGAGCCTATGCCTTAGATCAATACCACCCATTTATTTTAAATATTTCTTTTTTAGTAGTAATTTTCATTATTGGGTTACACGTCTTGTTTTATTTAAGTTTACTTAGTTTTAGTTTTGAACTATGAGTATTGTTTCATAATTATATTTTCGTGCAGAATTTTATATCTATTCATAATTTCTTTTTTGTAAGATTTAATTTTTTTTTATGTTTTTTTGCGTAGCAACTTGCAAATAGGTGTCTGCAGAATACCAACCAGCATTGTGGCTAGTTTCACACCATAAAGCTGAGCAGACGACCTTTTGGTTCAAAGTTTATATCTATGTGTGTGATTATTATTTTAAACTAGCTGACCCGACAGACGTTGTTCTGTATATATAATAAATAAAATAATGTTTTTATATGAATTTGTCAATAATATATCATAACATCAAAAATTACTTCGTAAAATATGCACCCTGCTGTCCTAATGAAATTGTTTCACAGCAGAACTGTCAAACCGAGCGTCAATAAATTCTCTCATAGAAATGATGTATGGACACATCAAAGGAAAAACAAATTTGTTGTTTTTATTTAATTTAGCAGCATTTTCCTATTTATTCACCTTTTAAACCTTCTCTGGACTTCCACAAATAATTCAAGACCAAAATTAGCCAAATCGGTCCAGCCGTTCTCGAGTTTTAGCGAGACTAACGAACAGCAATTCATTTTTATATATATAGATAGAAGATATATTTTATTTCTTTCATTAAGTCTTGTAATATCAGAGGAATTACAGCCTCATAGTATTTCGTATTTACATCTTATCAAACGGATATAGGGTACCTACACAGGTTTATATCCCAAACAGAAGAGCAGCGTATCAACGAACAACGCTGGCAGCCAGTGGAAGAAGAATGCGCAGATGTTGTGGTAGAGGCGGGAATGCTTCATGGAGCCGCCAGGGTACCTGCAGATGACCAACACTTTGAATTACTTGAAATCAAATTCAAATACTTTTATTCAAAATATAATTTCAAAATCGATTAAAAAATTGAACGATAAAATTTGTCACCCGTTCCGTAAAATATACCCCTTGTAAGAACGGGCGCAACTAACTCAGTGGGCTTCTCTTTAAAAAAATAATTGCATTAAAATTTAATTCATCCACTTACTTGTCTGAGGATGGTCGCTCCATACCCAAGGAGTGGTATTATTAAGAAAGTCATTTGTGCTTAGTAGATCACACAAAAGCAATTTGATTTTAACAACAAATGTATTTTGTTTACTCCCTTTTAGTTTATATTATTCCTTATTTGTTCCTTGTGTTAATATTAAAATATTCACGAATTTTTGGAAATTTGCTAATGTGCCTATTTATGTACATTATCAAGAAGATATTGAGTTTTTCAAATAGTAATTGCGCAATAGCCAACTTTTACGGCACAAACATCGCGATTTTGACTGCACTGTCCCAAAATAATACATTAAAGTCTTTTTTACATTTATCGAAAATAACTATGCTGGGCGAGCTGTGAATCACCACCGACTCAACTTTAACCGAAGTAGTCAATGATGTTCTATACATATAAAAAATTACGAAAGCTGAAATATGGAAGAAGCGACAAATTATACCATAATGAGATTTGACTGCTATATCTATACATTGGCGCATTTACTTCAGCTGTTTAAAATATTCTTGGTCAAAATGCAGCAATGTAAAACATTTATTCACTAGAGATTTGATTCAAAGAGTGAGAATTAACACAATACTAAGGATAAAAGTGTGCTTATATAATTATATTTAGGCACAATTTTGCCGTTGCGCTATCAGACTGCGAATGATATGTACTAGTATGTGTATAGAAAAAGATGATTTTGTGAGTGTAATTAAATAATTTGTTTCCGTTTTTGTATAAGCTAAATAGTCAATACTATCTGCTCCAGTATCGAATCAACGTGGCGCTAATATCTCTGCTTACCAGACAACTCCGTTGAGCGGCACTCTGTTCATGATGATCTCCCGGCCGGCGTCAATCATCTCTATCCACGTCACCTTGATCTCCGCCGACGACGTGAAGTTGATGACGTTAGACTTCGTGTCTCTGACAGATTAAAACAAGTAAAATATTATCACCATTATAGAGGAAATCACAATATTGCTATTTTCTAAGATTAACAAACTATGTTTCGACCTAAGAAAAGCTTTTAATAAAAAGGATCATGATATTTTAACAAAATGAATGGAACCACTTAGGTATGGGATCTAAACATATACATTTATTTATAGCCAACAATACTTATTCGTAATTGTTATTAAGATGACAGTATTATAACCAGAACTGCGTATAGGATGCGCCCAAGTATCAAAATCAGGCCCCTTTTTCCTTACTATCTTTTCATAAACCTGCGTATTACAATAATTATATCAATTAACCTAAATAATAAGTAAAATTATAATAAATTAATTAAGCTCAATGGGATTCTCTTGCCTGTTGTGAGTGACACGATAACCTGAAAACTAGGATTGACGTTCTTCTGGTCTCATGTTTATGAAAAATTTTTAGCGGTCAGTGTGTGCCAGATGGACAAGTGGAAAGGCTTAGGGGACAGCTGTTGCAGGTAAATCCCCGCACCAAAACCAATCTAACCTTTCACAGCCGCTTTGCGAAATTTAAGCGACCTCGCACATGGGATTGACTTGTTTTAGTTTAGGATAGTTGAAGTTTTTTAACTGCTTTTTCTTTAAGTTCCTCTTCAGTCATTAATGGGTGTCTGCTTTTTTTAATACGCCCCTACCACGAGTAAGAGATACTAGAAAATGTGACGGAGCCAATTCCGGTCTACTCCCAGATCTTTCACAGCCAGGAGTTCCTTCTCTGCCTAGGGCATCTCTTTCCCTTCCACCTTACCCATATCGATGCCGAAGCTATAATATAAATGTTGGCACATGGCCGAGATATACTAAATATTTAGATCTAAAGTTAAGCCTCTTTCGCAATAAGAAGGCTGGTCGGGATAGATAGAGGCTTTATTAAGTAATATTATCAAAATTCATGTTGTGTATACTCATGCTTCGATATCTTAACATTCAACGGTGACTCACCCACACTCCAAGTAGTTCCACGCGGTAATCATGATTCCGTTGATGAAGATGTCAACGGGCAGATAGTCGGCGTAGCTGTTGCCCTTGCAGTACATCGTCCGGATCACACCCTTACCAGCTCCTGGACATCATTTGACATTTAGTTGACGGTTTTGTGTTTTTTTTATGGAAGAGAGGTCAAACGAGCCTACGGGTCAAATCAAGTGATTGATGGTCAGTGATCCCCGCAGGAATCAGGTGAAACAGCTCTTCGGAACACTCCCCGTGATAAATGCGGTAGAAGACACACAAAAAAGCGACGTCTGTAAGCAACGCCAGCTTATAACGATAACAGTTTTATGAGTTACATATATGTATTATTAATTCCGCTATTTATTATAATTATGATTTGGGGATTAAGATGCACTTAAATCGTAGGACTTTTTGTGCCCCCTGCTTGCGCCAGCGCACCTGCCCTCAAATCCCAATGCCTAAAAATTAGATTTGAAAAATCGAGTCTGCTAACTAGGAATCGTGTTACTATGCCCAAATTATGTCCTTAGGATCTATTACTATTAAGAGGCGTAAAGCCCTTAGGGGGTTTAGGCAGTGCACGTCCTCTGCTCTGAGTGAAGATATTTTAAGACACCCCAGCCTGGTTCTTGCAATGGCTTCGCATTCCAGAAGGATGTGTTTGGGATCTTCAGCGGCTTCGCAGCAGAATCTGCACAGGTTTGATTCACTGAGACCCATTCTAGCTTGCAATGTCCGGAGATTAACTCCGTGAGGGCTCTCAGTTGTCTCCTGTCCAAGCTTATGCATTAAGATTATTATTCTACCTATTGAATACACTTAAAGCTCAACCACACGAGGGTACTCTCAGTCCAGAGTGCGGTAACCAACATATCCTGAGGATGCTTCGCGTAGAGGCAGAAGCAGAGTTTTACGTTGACGATTAACACGGTCGTAATGTCAAGGTTTCAGCGTTGGCCGATTCTTCGATTGAGGACGTTATGCCTCCTACTCGGTGAAGTCTTGGTAAGTCTTTTATTGGGTGATGTATATACTTGTACAATATGATCCCAGAAAATGTACAAATCAAATGTGTTACGAAATTTAAAATAATTATTAAAAAACGTTTGTATGGTAAAGGTTACTATAACATAAATTACTTTCTCAATGACACTACAGATTGGGATAGGAGCGACCCTCAGGCTATATAATAATACGTTTAATTGTACAATATTACTTTGTAAAAATATTTATTTTGATGAAAAAAAAAAAGTCCGCTGAGTTTGTTGCGCCCATTCTTCTCAGGTCTGAGGCATTCGTTTTGGAATGGATGGTAGTATTTGACTTTCAATAAGTGATGTCACATCCTATTTTGAATAAAAATTTTGAATTTGTAGATTTCTGGTAAATGTAAATTAACGCTCTACTCACCAATAAGCAGGCCGGTGGGTCCGTTGATGTTGTCAGTCCATCCCGGAACTGGCTCCTGCCATATTGGTATCACTGCACAATAAGACAAAAACAATGTGAACAATTGCGTACACGAATCAAATAGAAATTGAAATATTATATTTATTTACCATAGGGATTGACAATAACATTAGCAAATAGATTATAGACCAGAGCCGATAATTTTTGAAAGCATAAAAAATAATAGGAGGAAGAGAATATAACAAATATGATAGGAAAAATAAAATACGGGTGATTCGAGGTCAGGAAGTGGAAAAAAAGGGGGGGTGTTTAAGAGTAATAAGCTGTTTATCTCGATTTCCGGTGAAACTACAAATGCTATGCATTTCCAGTGGGTTCCATCCTACTAATTTTTTTTTTCACTTTTATCATTTTCAAAAGGCTTCAGCACTGGTCTATTAAGGATTGGTCTCCGCTGCCAACTAGATACAGCAACTAAAACCACACCGAAGTTATGTGTCTTTTTTTAATGTCCCTTTTTCGTTTCATCGACTTTCAAATTACAACGATGCTAAAGCAATTTTCACTTCAAAAGTCATAAATTTACCGATGGAGGGTCGCAGGATGATGACAGGAATGTCCTGCATGGCTTCCACCGCCAGCGCCTCGCCCAGGGCCTTGGTGAACGCGTACGAGTTGGGCAGCTTACTGAGCAACCTGAGAATGTACGATATATTGTTGAATCTTTTATCAAACCTGGGCTGGGAAAATAGGACAAGTGAAGAAACTGGCAGATGTCCCACCTTATATGATTTCACTCAGAATTATTCACAATATAACCTAATCCGTACTATTAGCCCTATCGCCCAGTGGTTACCCTGCCTACTGAGCTATAAGTCCCGGGTTTGATTCCCAGTAGGTGCAAACATTTATATGATGAATGTCTGTTTCAGAGTCAAGGATGTTTATAAGTAGTTATGTATCGTTTGGGGCTAGATTGTAGTGTAAAAATAATATTATTATTAGGCAAAATTCACTTAAATCATTTAGTTACTAACAAAAGGCATAAAAGGCATTTATTTTCTCAAATATGATTGATGAAGCGGCGCAAGAAACTCTCCCAACATTATTTTTTTTTGTGATCTTTTCAATAAAATACACGGTATTGTATTGTGTTAGTTAATATTGTGTTGTGTGTATTCGATGGAGGAGCTCATTGTTATTGATATAAAATAATCACAATCTGGTCCCGGGCTGTCCGATCCCTTAGAATTAGATATTCAGCTGTGAAGTAGTAAGATTTAAAACAGAGCCATTTTGTAATAAAACATTTAAATTTATTTGTAGTTACTACCTGAATATTGGCTGGGACTTTATTATAAAAGTGTATACATTTACCCTTAAATCTATTATGTATCTTATGAAGCCTACTAGAAATAATTATAGGCAATCCTTATTTCTAGTGTTATAATAATGAAAATCACTATTAAGGTGACGCTAAATGCCAGCGACCTTGAGCGAATGAGTTCACGGCTGTCGGCCCGCCATCTATGTAACAAAGTCAATATTTTCAAAATTCTTGCATGGAAAACGTAACATTTTAACAGGCGCAAACAGTTTATATGCTTACAATTCTCATTATTGATTAATAATATGAATAAATGTATCTACACAAAAAAGTACAAGTTATAAGAAAAACTTTTCTGAGAGTAGTACTAAACAAATGCGTCATGCCGAGAAAAACTTATTTAACTGCAAAGAAAAGTTGTAGTTCAAAATAGCTTTGGAGTGTTTACTATAACCAACAGCACGCATAAGCAACCTACAAATAAGACTTAAGGGTATGTGTAACAGGATAAAATAGTATTCATAGCTCCAAATGCTATATTTTCATAACAAAACTTGTCTAAAAACATCTTGTTTGCATGTTTTATGCTTACCATTCGCCTTAAGAGACCCTATTGCTCGACACATATAATGAACGGCGCATTACATCCGTGCACATCCATATAGGGACAGGCCTCCATATTACTGACTTCAGCTCCAGGCACACACTTCAGCTAATCACTAATAGCGTATCTATAATTGAATACTGATGTCACGCAGATATTTATAAGTCCTCTTCCAACGCGGGAGTTTGCTTATGGTTTAAAAGCGCTGGGTTTATTTCCACCATGGGAGGTCCATGTTTGTCCGATGATACAAAGTCTAAGTTGTATGGGTTATATTATGTTATGTGATATGATCATCTCTGTTAGTGTATGTTTCAAATAATTTCGTCTCTTTCTCTCAAGCGATGTCGAGTGTAATTCTATTGAAGGGCTAAGCCCACACATAAATAGGAATAAAACAACTCACAAATACTTTAATTATATCACAACGCTTTACCGTATCGTTGCTGTTCATTCTATCATTTACTTTCACACCTCTTAATGTCGTCATTTTATTTATTTCAATGCACCGTGACCGCATATAATCCAGCACGCTACCATTGCCACGAAACAATTGATTAATTATTGTTACTTGTCGGTGTCTGTTATATCCAATTAAAATTTTAACTTTTGATTGCCTCATTTTTACTATAACCTAAATGACTTTCTTAATGATACCACAGATTGGGAATGAAACAACCGCCCTCAGGCTCGTAGAGTGAGCCATAATATTATAAGCACATAAGAACATTAAGGAATTTGCTAGAAACTGTGAAAATTATAATGTCAAGTCGAGTTAGTAAGTCTTTTATTGGACGATGTATATGCTTTTACAATATGATCCCAGAAAATGTATAAAACAAAAGTAATAACGATATTCAAAAGAATTGTTAAAAATCTTTGTGTGGTAAAGGTTACTATAACATAAATGACTTTTTTAATGATACCACGGAATGGGTGGTAGTTTTTGAATTACAATAAGTGATGTCACATCCACAATTTGAATAAAATACTAGTGCATAATAGAATTATCCCTAAAAAGTAAAGTTACTATCAAACTGCAACTTATATGAGAGTAATAATAATAATAATATTGCACACTTTTATACAAATTATCATGCCCTAAACTAGGCATAGCCTGTACTATGGGTCCAAGAAATGGTATATTTAATACCCATTGTACTTACTTAAACATACATAAATACATAAAATCCATGACTCGGAAACAAACATCCAAATTCATCAGATTCGAACCCGAGACCTCTATCTAGTTAGGGTCACTAACCATTCGGCTATCAGGGTCGTCTGTTTATAGTAAACAGATCATTTTCAATTTAATCGGGTAATACAGTCTTTTGTAACAATAAAATAGCTTATGCTGAAAATCTATTTGATATTTTTGGAATAAATAAATGTATCCCTAATTAAGACGAATAAACATTTATTATTATCAAATTATTTAAAATTCACAATACCTTGTTACAAAATATATGTGCATTTTATCACTAACATTATAGTTTTGAAGTAGGCTGTATGGGTGTATGAAATCAATAACCTAACATTTGGCGCGCGCTAAAAAAGACTTGAGCGCCATTTCTAATCATTTTCTTTATATTTGTTTGTTTGATTATACAATATGTTTGTTTTTTCCTTGCCAGTGTGTTGATAATTTGCGTATGAAACTCGTGAGCTATTCTCATTACACCGGCGGTTGTGGGTTGCAGCCCGAGCCGCAGGCGAGGGCGTATATAAGCCGAGTGTGTGTTCATTATTCATAAATCTTGGGGCTTTCTAACTCACCAGTTCGGTAGGTTCGAATTGTTCAAATAATTTAGACATAACTTTTTTTCGCTATTAGTCGTTCGTTGATGGCTACAATATGGAACAGTATTGTTGGAGATGCTTACTTGGGGGTGATCGCGGCAATAGTGTCGTTATCCATCCACTCCATGGCGTCGATGATGCGGTGCGGGTCTGCGGGTGGAGGGTAGGCGCGCTCCTCCAAGAGCTTCTCGTGGAGATGGCAGTAGGCCGTCGAGATGTGGATATGAAGCTGGAACCAAACAACACCATCTGCTTAACTCACTTCACTCTTAACCAGCAACCAATAAATAAATATTGGGATGAGATACTTGCAGAAAGGTGTTTTTGGTACGTATAATTAACTCTAGACAAACGAATTTGTAATAATCTTATCCTTAAAGGGTTCGCACATATTTATAATAGCCAAAATGTTTCTAAGAAGGCACATTGTCAGTTTATGGCGAGGAAAATATTGGTATGCTTGGGTCAACATGAGCAGAGAGGGTGGATGGAATTGACAGAAATGCTGGGGTAGTTCGGTCATGTAGAGAGGTTTGGTGGAAGAAGTTTGCCTGCACAAATATAAAAGTTGAACATGGCTCTAGACATAACAACATTCCACAAGGTTTTACGAGTGGAAGAAACCAAACAACTCACATACTGCAAGATTTTCCCACCCTTTTGGGAGCAAAGTGTGGCTTTGTATATGTAAACATTTTTAATCATCTTCTCCTCGTGACCTGAAAACCTCAACATAAGGAATGTTTAGAGCTGCCAATACATCTTGTTTAACTCTATATCCATTTCTAATTACACTAATAATGGATTAAATCATTCTTCAATTACCTTCAGATGTTTACATTGCCGTGCCAGTTCCAAGACAAGTTTGGTCCCGCGAACGTTCAGCAATACCGCCTTCTTCATCTCCTCGTCGAATCTGAAGTGAAAAGTTTAATATTTCAGAAACGGCAAGACGAATGTAATTAGCGTTTTTTTTTACGAAAATATAGTACGAGATGATCAGGACGTTCAGCTGACGCCCTGCCCATTAAAAGCAGTGCCGCCCAGGATTCTTGAAAAACCCCAAAAATGAATGGCACTACAACTGCGCTCGCCACCTTGAGACATAAGATGTTAAGTTTCATTTGTCCAGTAATTTCACTAGCGACGGCGCCCTTCAGACCGAAACACAGTAAAGCTTACACATTACTGCTTCACGGCAGAAATAGGCGTCGTTGTGGTACCCATAAACTAGCCAGGATCCCCTGCAAAGGAGCCACTGGTAGCGTGTTGCCCGACGTCCCGATTTTTAACCTAAAATTAAATATCCCGCGTGGAACTGGCTCAGTCACTCTATTAGTTTTACTTAAATTATAATTATTTGTATTTTATTTTCCATTTCCGCCTCGTTTCTACATTTAAAGTACACCCTTGTAGGAATCATTAACGTATTTCTTTTGCTTAATAATGTAATAATTTTTCTGCAGAATTTTGATGTTGGGTATTTTGCAATTCTTTGAAGTTTACACTCAAACCGCCAGGATTATGTTGTATTAGCGGGGAGGTCAAATTACCACAACCACAGACGATTAAACTTTAATCGCTACTTACACACTCAATTTAAACACTCTCGTGAAAGCCAGTTATATTACATTTCCGGCAAGAACATCTATCAAATAATTTCTTGCAAAATATTAAAGTGTATTCCAAAAGTCATCATTTCGGGCGAATATAATTGTTGAATTTCAATATAATTTTTGGGTACTTTACTTGTACTTTAGGGAGTGCTTTATATTTTACAGTCGCCCCCACATGACAAAAAATGGAAGTACTAAAGGACTACAGGGTATGGTATGGTATGGTATAGGGGCTCCTGTTTCCGCAAATAAATCACATAATTGGATACATTTTGCGTGCAGTGTTTACTAGCCACTCCCACCAGCATAGCTCCTTCCAGAAGTTCAGAACACTCCTGGGATGTTCGCAGACTTCTCCGAGCGACCTACACTTACTAACGTCTTTGCCCGTTGCTTGGCCGTTCCTGAATATTCCAGGATTACGTGAGTGACGGTTTCACCCTCAACCAGACATCCTCTGGACTCATGGCAGTCCGTTACGCCGATTGTGAAAATTGTGCTTATTTAGAGATGTATGACTCGTCATGGTTATCACCCGATATTGTGTCTTTTTAAACTGATCTCTCGAGGTGTCCGTTTGGGCAATCGTGCAGGTATCGCCTGTTTCGACCGTCTATAGCTTGTGACGTTTGCCCATCGCATATTGTGTAAGTGAGCGTATCCATGAACGGATTTGATTGAAGAGTAGTGGCAGGACTGGCATTAGGCCAGCTACTTCACTAAGGCCTGCCTTGCAAGTTTATCCACTGCATCATCACCCATTTATAGGAATACATACGTGATTATTTGTGCAGAATTCACTGGTAAGTATACATGAACACAACAACAAGAATAATACCAGAGCTCAACACAAATTACTGCAACATCAACAAATTGGATTTTAATATTTCTAAATGCTTTGTCTGCTCATTTACACGTAAAAGTTCCCCAATTATCCACAACTACCTATTAAATAAACTCATTCCTAAGCAGGGTTAAGAGCACCAGAGACTGATCCGACTCTAAATTATTATTTTGTGAGCAGGTGGACACTATAATAAATAAAGCATCGAAGGGGTTAGATTTCATATTCAGAATGTCATTGGAATTGGCAGTACGGCCGATATTAATACTATCTTTGTGCTGCAGAAGAGGGCTATTCGCGCGATTTATAACCTAGGTCCTAAAGAATCATTAAGAGAAAAATTTAAAGAAATAAACATTTTGACTGTTGCTTCTCAATACATTTTTGATAATGTTTTGTATGTTCATAAGCACATTGAGGAATTTTCTAGAAACTGTGACATTCATAATGTTAACACGAGGAACAAACATAAACTTGTTATGCCTACTACTCGGTTGGGTCGAGTTAGAAATTTTTTTTTTGGGCGATGTATATGCTTCTACAATATGATCCCAGAAAATGTACAAAACAAATGTGTTACGAAATTTAAAAGAATTGTTAAAAAACGTTTGTGTGGGAAAGGTTATTATAGCATAAACGATTTTCTTAATGACACCACGGATTGGAATTAAAGCGTACACCCTCAGGCTCTTTAATTATAAATGTTTATTGTACGATATTACATTGTAATCCATATTTTATATAACAAAAAAAAGCCAGTTGAGTTTCTTGCGCCCATTCTTCTCAGGTCTGAGGCAGTCTCTTTTGAATGGGTGGTAGATTTTGACGTTCAATAAGTGATTATAAATCCTATTTTGAATAAAAATATTTGAATTTGAATTTGAATTCATTTCTCTTTAAACCGTTAAATTCTGTACTGTGCTTATACGGAGCCACCTCGAATACGGTTCACAAGTATGGAATCCCCAATACTACGTCTAACCGTATGGAAAGGATACAAAAAAAAGTGAAATTCCTTCAACACCGAGCCGTATCGTTTGCAAATACCTGCTTTGACAAGTCTAAAAAATAACATCTGCTGCCGTTGCAGCAGAGGCGTCATACAGCAGATATGGTGTATTTGTGTAGTAAAATCGACTGTCCAGAGTAACTTAGCATGCTTGGACTAGCGCATGCCTTTCCAATACTCCTAGCCTTTTACATACTCCCATGACGAGGTGTAACTATCATGCAAATAGGTTCATTACTAGATCCTGCAGAAGTTATAACGAATTGTTAAATGACGTAGATCTGGATAATGTATTTTATACATCTAGCACCAAATTAAAAATAACCTTATCTAATAAGTTCTTCTAGTGTAAATAATTGTAGTTAATAAGATAGTTTTAAAGCGTAATATTAAATCATAACAATAGTTTTACATATATTATGTGGAAACTTTTATGCAGCCATCATTAATTTTAATTATTTCCTAAGTTATGATTGTAAGCTAGTTGTAACTTTCCCAAATAATGCTAAATTCAAATTCAAATTCAAATTCAAATATTTTTATTCAAAATAGGATTTAAAATGACTTATTGAACGTCAAAAACTACCACCCATTCAAAACAGACTGCCTCAGACCTGAGAAGAATGGGCGCAAGAAACTCAGCGGGCTTTTTTTGTTATATAAAATATGGATTACAATGTAATATCGTACAATAAACATTTATAATTAAAGAGCCTGAGGGTTTTCGCTTTATTCCCAGTCCGTGGTGTCATTAAGAAAATCGTTTATGCTATAGTAACCATTCCCACACAAACGTTTTTAACAATTCTTTTAAATTTCGTAACACATTTGTTTTGTATATTTTCTGGGATCATATTGTAGAAGCATATACATCTCCCAACAAAAGACTTACTAACTCGACCCAACCGAGTACTACTACTCGGTTGTATTTTTATGCCTACACATAAAAAGTTTATGTTTGTTCCTCGTGTTAACATTATGAATGTCACAGTTTCTAGAGAATTCCTCAATGTGCTTATGAACATACAGAACAGAACATAAATAAAAAAAAAACACAATGTAATATAAAAGTGGAAATATGGGAGGAGAGTCCTGTACTGACCGCACGGTGGCTGCAGCGTGCACGATGATATCCACCTCATCCACCAGCATCTGTCTGTCAGAATCACTCAGCCCCAGGTCCGGCTCGCTGACGTCACCTGATACGATGGCCAGCTTTGCCAAGAGCGGCTCAACTCCACCACGCAAGGTGCGCAACTTCTCGAATAACTGGAACAACGACAGCCAATATTAGTGCCTTTCATATGTCCCGTTGACCGGGTGACGACGTGGCACGAATAAATCGTACGAGTTAAATGTGCACTTGGATTTGATTAAAAATAGAAATATATTTACAAAATACATGAACGATGCGGGACTCGAACCAGCGGCCTCTCGCGTTCCATGGGAGTGCTCTTGTACTGGGCCAACCGTTCGAGTGACGTATCGTTGATAAATCTTGTATAATATGTCTTATTCAACTCTCAGGTTGTGGCTTATTTTGAACATTATAAAATATATCAATTTCACTTTAGATAATCATCAGTGTTGAAGTTAAATATATAAATAACGTTTGAATTTGACTTTATGGAGAAATAGATTAATTTCTTCAGTACGACTCAATATGATGGGCAAGATGGAGAGTGTGTTAGGGAATCATTCCGTCCATGATAGAGGGCTATAGATTTTGCCTTCAAGATGGTCACCACTTTTATAATAATTTTAAGATGTGCATTGTGCATGAACCTCTCAAGTGCATAATATGAAGTCCTGGTATATGTTGCTAGGATGACACATGATTTCAATCTCTGTGAAATACATTACTATCACCGCTTCCATATTTATGTTCTCCTGGTGTCTATGTAGTACATCGTGCGAATGACGTCAGAATATATTAAAGTATACTCGCGTCAGACATAACACAATCTCTTCTTCAATTATTATCACCTGGTACCACAACACTTTATAATGCTATCTCATTCTCTCGCCGGCTGAATCATACACACCAGTTTGTGTCTCTATGGTCTCGCTTTTCGTTTCATAGATTCCATAGATGTTTCATTTCAAAAATAAGAAAAAGGTAACTATGTAAAAAAAACCATATTGTAAAATTGTAGATGTTAGAAGTGTTCCTGTAGAGAGCATCCGTTGGAGAGTTGAACGAAATAATTTCCGACGTAAAATTAGGGATAACTCAGTGACGTATCCTGAAAGGTAGGTCAGGGACGATACGACTCTCGTCGCACCTAGCTACACTAACATTGCGACAAGTCGCGCGCACGTAGCAATGTCGCAACGTCAGTACTAACAGTTAAGTAACGCACTACTTGCCTCACCGTGCTTAGTGAAGCCTGCTAACTTATTGCTAATCTGACTTAATGTGTTTACTTACACAGTTACTATTTACTGCAAAAATGCGAATTTATGGATACGTGTAACTCTAGTTAGAAGAGATATGTTTTATATGATGTTCTGCTGTAAATATTATTATTTATTTATTCATAAAGGCGTACCAACAAAATATAATTTATTAGTTATGCACTGAGAGTTAAACAAATATAGTAAAATAGTTTAAATGTACTTAAATTACTCGTATAGGTGGGCACAACATTACTACAGTAAATACATCTCATACTTTAAAATCTAAAATCTACAAATTTTGGAGAGCAATATATTTATTTTTTAAATTAAAAAAATATGAAAAAAATATATCAATTAATAATAAAAGATATCATTTTTATTAAGTTACAAGTGATTACACTAGATTATTATAATATGATGTTGTACTTGTACTCTATTACTCTTGAACTTAATTTTTGTTTTGTTGATTTTCAACCATTTTACGTAATAAATTCAGATTAACTTTCCAGATTTCATTCGTACGAGCGTTAGTAATCCTGTGGCATTACTAAAAGGACTTCTTTGCACAGGATGCAGGGGGTATTTCTGCCGTGAAACAGTATGTGTAAGCCTTATTGTGTTTCGGTCTGAAGGGCGCCGTAGTTAGTGAAATTACTGGGCAAATGAGACTTAACATCTTATGTCTCAGGGTGACGAGCGCAAGAGTAGTGCTGCTAATAATTTTGGTGTTTTGAAGAATCCTGAGTGACACTGTTATGGGCAGGGCGTATCAATTACCATCACCTCAACGTCCTGATCTCTTACTGTCATAAAAAACAAATGCTGGCTGGAAGGTGGATGGGTGAGTACCAGAGTGATGCCATCTCTATCGGCTAGGAGTAGTGCTACAAAACTATTTGGTTCCATTAGAAGAGCGATGAAGCTAGTTACGTTACTTAGCAACTAAGAATTAAAAAGACTCTTTGCGACATTAAAAGAAAATCGGTGTATATTTAAAAAAATCAATCAAAATTTGACATAAGTAACTATTTATAAAACACTGAAGAAGAATTTTTAAATGTACAGTAATTTTAGAGTAGTATTTAATAAACACTAAAAAAATTTTAAATTTACAATATTTTTGCATGGTGAAAAAAGCATTATTTGATAACAAAACAAATTCTTATAATATTTTTTTAACTAATAGATACCTACTAATAATTATTTATTTGTAACGAAATTGCATTTTAGTTTTGCCACATGAATGCTCACTCGAACCTAAATCGCAGTGCTGTTCATAATTTCAAGTTTTTTAAGGATGAGATAATTGAGTTATTTAGGACCCCTAGGTGGTTTGACTGTGTATATCGACTCCTAGAAGTCTCCTTATGATAGTCCATATGCACTCACATTCACATAGACTCATACATACACTCTCATTTCTAACATTTTCAAAATTGTTTATCATGTTATTGTAGGTAGGCTTCCGATTTCGTAAAGCTGGGCTCACAAAGAAATAGACCTATCGTCATACACCTCGTAAAATTTGTAACTAGAAACAATTTAATTTTATTACGTTTACTTCGATTCAGTAAAATAACATAAAACCCTCATTTATTTTTAAAAAGTACAATACCTGAACATTTTTAAATCACTTGCCACTACATTTTTATATTTAGATAATATTGTTTCTAATTGATTGAATGCATATAAAACCTCTTTTGCTTAAGATATCCATAGTCGTACAGAACAGTTTCGGGTGTTCATTGTTTTTTTGCAAATGGATTTATAAATTAGCTCCAGGATGCTATAAAGCAGCAAAAATACTATATAGCTTGCTGTCTTCGGCAGTCGAAGCAGCAGCCCCAGCACCAACTGACGTAACTTGGACATGAGAAGGAGCCAGAGTGTTGACGCGTCCCACTCAGGAAGCTTGCCATCGCGGCGGGTAATACCGTATGGCTCTAAAACAGCTGGTATATTAGGAGCAGCAAATGCCCTGCGGATGTCTTCATTAATGCTGGCATGGCGACTGATACGGCCTGCCGATTTTAGGCAAGAAGCCTGTGATACCCAAGAGCATCTACCTGAACGCCACATCTACATTGATGTGGTTCATTCAGTCTTATACCTAGCCGGAGTGATACGTATATTGACAATGTCATGTAGCGTTCCAATCGGCGAATAAGGCAACGCTTGTAACCAAAAGCCTGACTCATTTTGTGTCACGGCCAAAAGACGATCACGCTCTGTTCTGTCAATGATCAAAAGATCATCAAAGGCGCTGGTAGTTGTTATGTCTTTCATAGCGGTTGAAATCATCTGTCATCCTAGCAACATGTACCAGGACTTCATATGCAGCTAAGAGATTCATGCACAATGCAGGTTTAACTTCATATATGACGTGTACTTTGTACTACTGTAAAATATTCTTCAATAAGATTATTAATGTACAGCTTTTACTTATACATTATTTATTTATCCAAATCCTCAGGAAAACAATACACACACATACCTACAATAAGTACCGTCGTAACTGGTTTGTGAAATATCATTTCGTTTTTACATTACCACATTCTCACTCTTGGCACTAATTAGCAATTGTGATTCTGTAATACACGTTTTGTTAACTTTATTGTTCATTATTATGATAATTTAATTAATTACTACACAAGTTCTCATGTTTATATTTTATATTATATATTAATTTAAATGTTTTGATGTTGAATGATTTAAAGATAAGGCCGAATTTAAATATATGGACAGAAATTTATTTTGTATATCTTTTATTAGCATAGTTGTTAGTTATCTTGTACTCTAATTATAAGTAATTTTCCGAGTCATGGATTTATTAATGTTTGAACATTTTATACGTACATTAAGTATTTTAATGATGTCATTGTCCACATTATTATTGTCAAAATACATTAACCAACCGATGCTCCAAGCCCCAAGGATATCGTCAGAACTTTTTATGACAGTAAGGGACGCCACGAGCATAACGTTAAGCTGATGGTAATTGATACGTCCTGCCCGTTACAATGCAGTGCCGCTCAGGTTTCTTGAAAGACCCAAAAATTCTGAGCGGAACTACAATTCGCTCGTCACTTTGAGACATAAGATGCTAAGTCTCATTTGCCCAGTAATTTCAATAGTTACGGTGCCCTTGAGACCGAAACTCAATAATGCTTACACATTACTGCTTCACGGCAGTATCCCACTGGTATTATTAAAATTCAAATAGTTTATTTCGCAAAAACAGGATAATAAGATCTATTTTTGGAGTCACAAAAAACTAGAATTGCACAGAAATTGCAAATGAGCAAAATTTTAAAATTATTTACAATGATGTAATCCGATGCAGTTTATCTGCTAAATATATAAATCCAGTGTCCTGATGTTTGTTTCCAGTGAACTCCTAAACTTATGAACGGATTTTAATGGGGATTACTTCATGGAGTGCAGTTTAGTCCAACTTAAGAGATAGGATAGTTTTTATTTTGATTAGGGAACCATAATCATTTTTATTTCCAATATTTGTTTTGTATCGACATATTTTCTATTAGAGCTGTGTGTTTCTATATCAGCTGTGAAACAATTTCTTTATAACAACAGGGAGCATATTTTACGAAATAATTCTTGATGTTATAAAATATCATTGACACTTTCATAAAAACAGTATTTTATTTATTATTTACAGAACAACGTCTGTCGGGTCAGCTAGTTGAATACTAAGCTTCTTAACAAGTTTACATTCTATGCTTTTTAGGATTCCGTGGCTCAACAGAAAACAACGGAACCTTTATAGGGTCACTTTGGTGTCCTGTTCGCCTGTCTATCTGTCTGTCAAGACAGAACGGCATTTATCTCGGGAACGCGTGGAGGTATCGAGTATTGAAATGAAAACAATATACTCTAGTCTACAGTGTGCGGCCGTTTATGCGGCAAAGTACGTATATTTCGACCCTCTCAAGGGAATGCTGATTTAAAGAGTATTTTCCGTTGACCTCGAACTATGAAATTTGGCAAACAATACCGTCCTATTCTACAAGTATAGGGAAAAATCTGAAAGCTATACATTTGCAAATCTATCATAAAACCTACCACCACCAGTGGAGAGTCTCCTTTGCACAGGATGCTGGCTAGATTATGGGTACCACAAGGGCGTCTATTTCTGCCTTGAGGTAGCAGTTTATCTGTATAAGCATTATTGTGTTTTGGGTCTGATGGGCGCTGTAGCTAGTAAAATTACTGGGCAAATGAGACTTAACATCTTATTTCTTCATGACGAGCGCAGTTGTAGTGCCGCTCAGAATTTTTGGGTCTGCGGCATACTGCATCGTAATGGGCAGGGCGTATGAATTACCATCGGCTGAACGTCCTGCTCGTCTCGACCCTAATTTTCGTTAAAAAAACAGGGAATTTAAGCAAGGAATGGCGGTCTTAATTTCAAACTTATATTATTTATACTTTTAGGTAGACTATGACAGCTGTGAAAACGTCGAAAAAATGAGTTGAGAGATAACTTCTATTTTGAGCAATGCACGCACACTAACACAAAGTGTCATACAAAGCGCGAGTGTAAGACGTAGCATGTCACGCACACTAAACTAATATAACTGGCCTGTTTTTTCAATTGTCTAACAGTAAAGCTCTATCTAGACGTATAAATTATCTAAGATTTCGAATTGAGTTAACCATGTTATGTTAGAAAGAGCTTTATTGGCACAAGCCTAAAGTACATTATTGGTAAAAAAGACATTATGGAAAGAGGCTTAAACTAAGCGCCTTTGAATTGTCATTGTAAATATTTAATCTAAACTAGCTGACCCGACAGACGTTGTTCTGTATATTATAAATAAAATAGTGTTTTTATATGAATTTGTCAATAATATATCATAACATCAAAAATTACTTCGTAAAATATGCACCCTGCTGTCGTAATGAAATTGTTTCACAGCAGAACTGTCAAACCGTGCGTCAATAATTTCTCTCATTGAAATTATGTATGGACACACATCAAAGGAAAAACAAATTTGTTGTTTTTATTTAATTTAGCAGCATTTTCCTATTTATTCACCTTTTAAACCTTCTCTGGACTTCCACAAATAATTAAAGACCAAAATTAGCCAAATCGGTCCAGCCGTTCTCGAGTTTTAGCGAGACTAACGAACAGCAATTCATTTTTATATATATGGATAGATTACTTAATCTACCGTGTTCGGTAGTAGTAAAAGTAGAGCTCGAGAAGAACATACAAAAAACTCAACGACCACTCTCTTAAATCAATGTGTATTTTTCCATAGTTGTAATATTAAGTATATTAAAATTATTGAAAAGTAAGTTTTTTATGTCATTCATAGTTAAAATGTGTAACTATTCTGTCGAAAATTTATGCCTCAGATCGGAGAAGAACGGGCGCAAGAAACAAAACTACGTCTTTTTTTTTACAAAATTTTGTCACAGTAAAATTAATTATTTAATAGCCTGACGGCGGTTCCTCTATTCCCATTCTGTGGTATCATCAAAGTCATTTTATGTTATAGTAACCTTTACCACATAACGTTTATAACAATTCTTTTGAATTTCGTAACGCATATGTTTTGTATGTACATCTTCTAGGATTATGTTTTAATCATATATCGCCCAACAAAAGACTTACTTACTCGACTTAACCGAATAGTAGGCAAAACAAGTTTATATTTGTTCATGGTAAACGAAGATCTCAAGAAGAACTGATGGTGGTAATGTAAACAAATGTTTTGGAGATGGAGAAGTGACATTGATCGGTAGGAGATAGAGACAGTTAGAGAAGGACACGGAGGAACTTACTGCATCGTTGAGAAGCTCCTCCAGTCTCTGCTTTGGAGTCTTGCCTTTCTTAGACCTCACGAACAGAATTATCTTCCGAATGTCACCGCATTTCCTGATGAAAATACAATAATTAGTTAAAACTTTAAATTTTTTTTTGTGTGAAACAGAAAGAAAAACAGTCTAACTAATCATTAGCTTCACTCTAGTTTGTTAACGAATTTTGTTTATGAAATGAGTTGAAATGTTGTTGCTGGGCGCGCACTAAGGGAGCGCGATCAGAGTAAAATTGATAAAAGTAATCTATACATAACTATAATTCAAAGTCAAATAAAGTATATTCAATAAGGATAAAGCTTAGTGGGAGGCTCCTTTGCACAGGATGTTGGCTAGTTTATGGCACAACGGCGCCTACTTCTGCCGTGAAGCAGTAATGTGGAAGCGTTATTGTGTTTCAGTCTGAAGGGTGCCGTAGCTAGTGAAATTTGTGGGCACATGAGACTTAATATCTTATTTCTCAAGGTGACGAGCGCAATTGTAGTGCCGCTTCTTTTTGGAGTTTTTCAAGAATCCTGAGCGGTACTGCATTGTAATGGGCAGGGCGTATCAATTACTATCAGCTGAACGCCCTGCTCGTCTCGTCCCTAACTGTCATTAAAAATCTATGCGCTTTTCAATCATTACTATAAATATTATTTTAAATTACTGAATCTACCACATGTTCGAAAAAAGTTGAGCTCGTGAGACAGTGTGACAGCTCAGTGCCATTCAGTACCGACGTAATAAAGTACTAATGATTAGTCAGACCGTTTGTGTGTTAATGAAAGTAAGAACAAACCTGAGGAGTTTCTCCACCAGAACCTTGCCCATGAAGCCGGTGCCGCCGGTGATGAAGACAGTTCTGTTGCTGAAGGTGCCGGCGATCCTGTCCGGGAGGTCTTCCATCTGCGCGGCTGTCATATCTGCCGACGCCATTGTCGTTCACTACTTCTGGAATAACATAGCATTACTTAATTAGTCACTCGTATAAAACAACGTGGAAAATTTGTAAATTAAAGTAAATATTTCGAAATTTAAGGATATTAAAGTCTTAGATAATTTATACTTCTAGATACAGCCTCTTGCTGAGAAACAACCGATGAAAATAGGCCAGGTTTATTACTTTAGTGTGCGTGACAAGCTACTTCTTACACTCGAGATTTGTATGTCACTTTGTGTTAGTGTGCGTCAATTGCTCAAAATAGAGATTAGTTCTAAACTCACTTTTTTATTTTCACAGCTGTCATAGTTTATATTTCGTAAAATATGCTCTCTGTTGTTATAATGAAATTGTTTCACAGCAGAACTGTCAAACCGTGCGTCAATAAATTCTCTCATAGAAAATATGTCCGTACAAAACAAATTATGAAAATAAAAAATAAATATGGATGACAAATCGAAATAAAAACTACCCTATTTCTCAAGTTGGTCTAAACTGCACTCCATGAAGTAATCCTCATTAAAATCCGTTCAATTGTCTTAGGAGATCACTGGAAACAAATATCAGGGCACTGGATTTATATTTATATTACGGTGGGGAAAGTTCAAAAAGCATTTTTGCGTTTCCTGTATAAGTGAAAACTGGGTTTCTACCCGTACTTGTACCCGACGGCGTATCTCGTCGTTTGCTTCGGATACAACACCCTGGAAACCAGACGGGTTCTCGACCAGGCAACTACCTCACCTAAAGTTACCCGGGGCTTAATAGATGCCCCTGATTTTCATAATGAGCTGATGATTGTTTACACCAGGCAATTATAGTTGTAGTTGGAATCACCGTCTGCTGGCAGTACCCGCGTGTCGTGAGTCTTGAAATTGTTTAATCACGTCGTAGAAGCCCGCCCTGATTGTGATCTATTTACTAACAGACTTGAGGTGTTGGTACAGTTGCTGCTCTAATTTTGTTTAAGTTCTCGCATAATAGTGTCTAGCAATAGCAATGAACTTGATTAATGTAATTGGTGTTGTAACCGTTTTAATTAAAATAAATAAATAAAGAAACAAATATATATTAAAATAACAGTCAATTAATTATGTACCTTAATGGTTAAACAGATGCTCGGAAGATATCTGACACTTAAACAAACACAAAACTCAAAGTCACATAAGATATTATTGCAGAACGTACAAGTTACAATGTGAACATTGTGGCTACCGAAAATCTAATGAAAATATAATGTTTCGTTTCGAATGTAACCATCATCCGTCGAGTCGTTTCAGCAACCTCTAAGCCAATGTTGCGATGTCCTAATTCGTGTTTTATGTAATAACAGATGAAGAGTCTGCAATTATTTGAGCAATTCGTTATAAATACATTCATTATTTGTCATTGAAGCTGCGAAACGTTTTGTCATTTTGCGTTGGTTGAGCAACGCAGATGTAATTACTTCGGGTTAACCTTTGCCGCTGAATGTCAAGAATATGTCGCGAGTAATGCGTACTTACTTGTGCGCAGACAGACAGATGAAGAAACTCATTGCCAATCTGTTATTTCCTTATTTTACAAATACTTTTAATTTTATTTACGCAAACATGATTTTAGTTAACACTCAAAGCTTTCACTTAATTTAAGTAAATGCAAAACAAAACTGTCTGTAAATCGTTTTATATAAATCTCAAGAGTTATTGAGTACATTACTTACAAAGAGCGCAAACAAAGAATGCTTGGAGAGTATATTGCACTGCTTCTTCTCTTTCAGAGCGCCATTTGTTTCCGAAGCGGTGGTAGTGTTAGAAGTGACAAGTAACATAAATGCCTTTATACCTCTACAGTGGATGCATTATTTCACACACATGGTAAATAAATAAATCATGAAAACTTTGAAAAGAACTTGTACTATTTAAAGAAAGTTCAACTTTAAATTTAATAATAACTGCAGGGTTCTTGAAAACAGGTCAATACGCGTGGACCAGCCATCTCTTCCCTAGACTGTGTATTAGGGAAGAAAACGACCCGTCACTCTTGCTCTTAAGCGAGGCTGACGAAGCCTACTACGAGAACCTACAGGCTGTAAGCCATAATTGGACGTAATTCCAGAAAAACGTTCCAAACAATAATCGTATCAAAATTGAGTTAAGAACACAAAACTGGTCACGTGATTGTATTACCCGACTGACAAGGTTGGGCTACTAAGTCATGCTTAGTAGCCCAACCCATATGTATGGATCACACTAACATTTATTAAACTTTAAATACGAATTCCTTAAAATGTGATGTTTGCGGCTTAGAACGTTTTTCAGGAATTACATCCAATCACCTATTAAAGGTGTTAATAATATCGATACCCTCTTAATATCTAACTATGGGTATAAGGCCTGATTCCACCGGATTCTGTCTAGATGATAAATACAATAGCTTCTTTTTTGTCGCCAAGAGCGCCGTAATTAACACGTCGAAAATATATCGGCGGCCTGTTAGCCGCAACTTTTTCAACGCTTATTTTTTTTTATTAATATGATAGAATTGTGAATTCCGTCATGTTTCAGTACAACAGTAGTGTGTTGATACTTAGACAACTCTGTAACATATTTTGCATGTCAATTGACATAATGTTAACATCTTAAGTACAATGTTTCTTGCAAATAAAATTTCATTTCATTTTATTTCCAGCAAAGAACGTGCGCTTAAAAAAAGTGACTGTCGTATCGCGAATTTAAGACAAGGTAGCTGTCATGCACACTGAAGTAATAAACCTGGCCTGATATCATGCGTTGTCTGACAGCAAGAGGATTTATCTACAGGTATAAATTATCTAAGTAGTTACATTTCTAGCATAATGAGACTGGTAAGGTAAGGTCGGTAACGCTCTACCATTAGGTATGCTAATTTATCGTCCTCTTACATAAAAAAAAAAGTTTGGATGACTACCGGCCGTTCCCAATATACTACCTACAGATAGAGATAAAATACTACTTTCTACTGTCAGTAATTAACTGTCAATAATCTGAAGCTGTCCCAATATACCAGATAAGTCATTCTTATCGCCTTATATTGGAACGCGTGAATTGCAATTTTCATACAAACTTCTATCACTGTTAAGCTATACGTCGTCCCATTGACAGACAACGTGTACGGATAAGATGAGTTACCGTCGATAAGTTTATTGGGACAGAAAAGTCAACGATAGTTACGATTTTATATCTCAAGTAGGCCACAACCGGACAAAGACTGAATATTGGGAATGGCCGTAACACTGTCTACTTTTTCTTATGAAAATAAGTGACGAGACGAGCAGGACGTTCAGCTGATTATAATTGATCCACCCTGCCCATCACAATGAAGTGCCGCTCAAGATGATTACAAAACCCAAAAATTCTGTGCGGCTCTACAAATGCTCTCGTCACCTGTATACAAAAGATGTCAAGCCTCATTTGCCCAGTAATTTCACTAGACCGAAACACAATAATGCTTACACATTACTGCTACTTCCTTCTTTATGGAAATTAATTAATTGTCTAAAATTATGTACGCAATTAAGCACTTCCGTACTTTGTGGTTGACGTCATTAAATAAAACATAATATTCTTATGCTTATATAATACAGCTTCAAGTAGGTACATTCACGTACAGTACCAACTATTATTTTAAAATTATTTGACATTTGACAACATAACAATACATGGCCACAGTAATTGTTAATATAATTACAACAAAAAGCGCGGTACAAATGGTAGTAGTCGTTGGGTAACATCTTGTATCTATTATTTAATTTAATTAGTTTTCATAGATAGTGACTGTGGCTGCCCCACACGCTACCGATATTAATACAATATTTGTACTGCAGAAGACTGCTATTCGCGCTATTTATAGCCTAAGGAATAATTGAGAGCAAAATTCAAAGAAATTAACATCTTGACTGTTGCTTCTCAATATATTCTTGATAATGTAATGTATGTTCATAGGCGCTTAAGTGAATTTGCGAGAAACTGTCATAACCATAATGTTAACACCAGGAACAGACACAATCTTATAATGCCTTCTACTCGGCTAAGTCGAGTTAGCAAGTCTTTTGTGGTGCGATGTATATGCTTTTACAACAGGATCCCAGAAAATGTTCAAAACAAAAGTATTACGTTATTCAAAAGAATTGTTAAAAAACGTTTGTGTGGTAGAGGTTACTATAACATAAATGACTTTCTTAATGATACCACAGATTGGGAATGGAGCGACCGCCCTCAGGCTATTAAATAATAAGTTTAATTGTACAATGTTACTTTGTAAATGTTACGTTAATTGTAAAACATATTTTTGATGGAAAAAAAAGGTCGCTGAGTTTGTTGCGCCCATTCTTCTCAAGCCTGAGGCATTCATTTTGGAATGGGTGGTAATTTTTTGACTTTCAATAAGTTATGTCACATCCTATTTTGAATAAAAATATTTGAATTTGAAAAGAGAAACTTGTACTATTCGTCATAATATAAATCACAATGGATGATCTAAAAGCGGACTAAAACAATTGAATGAAAATTAAATTCAAACGGTATATTGTTATGTTATTATAACTTATTTAAATTCTACATTTTGTTTGACAGACTTCCTGTATTGTATCAAATGAAATAAATAGTAGTTAAAAACACGCTTTTTATAGGAAAGCGAACTAAGAATAAAATCTATTTTGAAATTTAAAATTAATATCAATTCCTGCCTCATAACGTTACACGATAGATGAAAATTATATAAAAAAAAATATTTTGCGATTTCATCGGTCCTCGAAAAATCTACGAAGTTTGAAAGAAATCTGGCTGTTTAAAGTGGGTCAAAATCGCTCCCAAATGAGTCAAACAAACATACATACAAACAAGTGAAGCTGATAAAAAGCGTGTTAAATCATTGTAACAATTTTAATAGGGAGGATGGTCTCACTCTGCAGTACAAATAAAACAAAAAGACCCGAAAGTATGGACGTCGTTAGTAGTGTGTGTCGTGAATTAGGGAATCAAAGACCAAAACGAATTAGGCGCCACGTGGACAAATCGATGTACTATTAGTGTCAAGTGTCAATGTGTCAAGATTCTCGCCGCTTACCCAGTTCCGTCGCGACCACGATTCATTCAATTGGATCGAAATATCGGCATCAAATTAATAAAATACATATCGTAAGTGCCCGTCATAATAATTAGAGATTTTTTTTAGTTATTGCTGATATTAAGAAACACAGATATTATATAAAGTAAATACATTATGACCTTAATAGTAGGCCTTAATAATATATTTAGGCATCGAAAATAATCAGTACCTGCCTGAATAATATAATAATAAATGTTGATATTTACGCAAAACTGTGTTTACTTACAGTGTGTATGATTTACTGTATCTGCTGTACTCAATAGTTATTGTGTTTTTTTTTTAATTTTTTTAATATTAATATATTTTATAATAATAATATTTTTGTATTTACTGAAGTTTTTCAAACGTGTTTAGGCTATTAGGCTTAGAGTTTCTTTCTATACGAAGAAGATAAAAGCATCATGGGGAAGCCTACTCACATATGCAAGGACATTCAAGTCTGAATAAATTGCCAAAACATCACATCCCTAGCATGGTCCACTGAAAAATTCAGGCTCCAAATGACTTGAACGGTGCGTCATTTTCAGTCAAACTACGTGCGCAATTTGAAACAAAGAGTATGTAAATACTACGTAATAAGAGGCGGGGGACTGCCTAAGTAAAAATTGAAATTTATTATGAAACGTGCTTTTTTGACACTGAACATATTTGACATGTTTGAAATAATAGTAATTACAGTATGGCTATTGGCCACGAAGTATAATCCAGCTGAGTTTGAAAGCGAACAGTTGCTTCGAAGGGATTTCGGCTATCCCTGTTTTTTACAAGATTATAGCCGTCATCTGTCAATAATATGTTAATGACTGCACGTTTCATATAATCGAGTGAATCGTTTTTATCTTAGAGAGTTTCGTTAGGCTGATTTTAAAAGTAGTTGGATAGATTTTAAAGTGATATTAAAGTTAGTTTGTGCGTATATTCTTTACTGCTCTTATGTTTCATAATTGTAGCGATTTCTACAGCTACTAATCAATCCTATACATTTTTTTTATGATAATAAGGAACGACACGAGCAGGACGGTCAGCTGATGGCAATTGACACACCCTGCCCATTACAATGCAGTGCTACTCAGGATTCTTGAAAAACCCATAAATTTTGAGTGGAACTACAATTGCGCTCGTCACCTTGAGACATAAGATGTTAAGTCTCATTTGCCCAGTAATTTCACTAGCTACGGCGCCCTTCAGACTGAAACACAATAATGCTTACACATTACTGCTTCACGACAGAAATAGGCGCCGTTGTGCCGACCCATAATCTAGCCGGTATCCTGTGCAAAGGAGCCTGATCAAGAAGTATCTTTAGGTGAGCGCAGGTGTTGTGTCATCTTTTAAAAACATTATTACAGACTACCAACATTAGTAAGTTAAGGGCGCGTTTCTAATCTCTGTTTGACCTCCTACAAATTACACCGACGTCGCATACACTGCGATGGCACACAGACCTTGTATCCGATGATGCAACGTGTACCGAGCTCTACATACCCGCACCGGTGACAGACGCACGGACATTACCACACGCTCCAACTTGTATGTACATGTGTTGCAATGTGCATTATGATATTCGCGAGTTTATTACCCGTGTTCTAAGGAGTGGCATTGCAAAGTCCAATGTAACTGTACGTGACTGTACATATTTTATTTAATTAAATCATTAATTGGATGTTATTCACAACTAGCTGTTACTCCCGACTTCGTCCGTATTTTCCAGTGGAACCATATTAGTTTTTTTTTTCATAAAAATAAGGGACGAGACTAGCATGACGTTCAGCTGATGGTAAATGATACGGTCTGCCCATAACAATGCAGTGCCGCTCAGAATTTTTGGCTGCGCTCGTCACCTTGTTAAGTCTCATTTGCCCAGTTATTTCACTAGCTGCGGCGCCCTTTACACCGAAACACATTAATTTTACATTTTACACATTA
Source organism: Leptidea juvernica (assembly GCA_949711755.1). Taxonomy (NCBI): domain Eukaryota; kingdom Metazoa; phylum Arthropoda; class Insecta; order Lepidoptera; family Pieridae; genus Leptidea; species Leptidea juvernica. The sequence goes on along the minus strand of CATIXQ010000009.1, from coordinate 15,271,067 downwards.
ACGTCACGGCAGAAATAGGCACCGTTGTGGTTACCATAATCTAGCCGTCCTGTGCAAAAGAGCCCACTGGTAGTTGGTATTCCAGTGACACATGCATACTGTGTGTCCCATAATAGTGATGATAATGGTCTATGAGCTTTCAGATAAACAAAATAAAAAATTGAGTAATTTTCGGTGGTTTTTGAGTTATTGAGTTTATTAGAAATAAGGGAAAACTGATACCCCGCATTCGTTGTATGTTTCCTGTTAACCTAAAATCATTATTTGTCTATCTTAAAAAATTGCTAAATTAATGAGGATTCTGAAACGGTAATCTATCTGTAACATTTCGCAAAAATCGATCATCGAATGATCGATGCGGGACTCGAACTCGCGACCTCTCGCGTTCCTTGCGAGCGCTCTTTCCAACTGAGCCAACAGTTCGAGTGACGTATCGTTTATAAAATCTTGTACGCTTTGTTCAACTCTCAGGTTGTGGCTTCATCTACAGGATCTACTTTACAGTTAATAACCTACTCAACAACAAATATTTGCATATTAGGAAATTGACTTCAAATCTAAGCAATTTGTTACGTTTTTAAAGTGATAACCCTCACTTCTGGGATTAATTACACAAATAAAACTGAAAACAAAATTTTAGGAACGATGCGGGACTCGAACCCGCGACGTTAACTCCGATTCCGACGTAATGTTTTATTTAATCTGAACTTCACTTAATACTTTTCTCTTGCATTATTGACACACTTTTTACACAAATTATCTTGCCCCAAACTAAGCATATATAGCCTGTGTTATGGGTTACAAGATAATGATATATTTAATACAATATACTTACTTAAACATACATATATTCATACTAACTGACCCGACAGACGTTGTTCTGTATATAAAATTAAGTTTATTTTTTACCTCCTGAGAAAGTTAGAAAGATATAAATTCTAGTAAATTGTTCATTTTAAACTATTCTTTCAATTTGATTTCTGAACGACGGGGGACACATCAAAGGAAAAACAAATTTGTTGTTTTTATTTCATTCCGAGCATTTTCATATTTATTCACCTTTTAAACCTTCTCTGGACTTCCACGAATAATTCAAGACCAAAATTAGCCAAATCGGTCCAGCCGTTCTCGAGTTTTAGCGAGACTAACGAACAGCAATTCATTTTTATATAATATATAGACTAGCTGACCCAGCAAACGTTGTATTGCCGATATTAAAATCGCGATACAAAAGTAACTGTTGATCGTAGATGGGTGACAATTTGAAGTTGTATGTATTTTTTATTGCTGACTCATAATCAAACAAATTAAAAAAAAATGACAAAAAAAAATTAAAAAAAAAATTCGTGTGGACCGGACCCACCTTTAACATTTATGAGAATCGGTCGAGCCGTTTCGGAGGAGTTCGGTCCCGCACACCGTGACACGAGAATTTTATATATTGGAAGATAAACATATATTATGGCAAATCGACGCAGTGATTTAGTTCATGTAGTGCTGTAGAATATGCCGGAATGTATTTAATTAATTGGGAAACTAAATATGACTCGGTTACATGCAGGGTGACTCCCAAAGCTAGAGAAGCTGCAAGAAATAATGCTGATCGTTTGCCAAATTATAACGCCCGACAGATAGGGACTATTTAAACCAAGCCTTTCCCAGTCGTTGGATTGGGTGGCCAATTGGACCAATATTGTGGCCGCCAAGGAATTCTGATTTAAATCATAATAAATAAATAATATAAATAAAAAATAATAGTCAAGCAGCGGTCGTAAGTAAGGTTTTCAATCGACCGTTTTTTTTTTATGGAATAGGAGGACAAACGAGCATGCGGGTCACCTGTTCTTAAGTGACCACCGCCGCCCACAATCTCTTGCAACATCAGAGGAATCACAGGAGCGTTGCCGGCCTTTAAGGACGGTGTACGCGCTTTTTTTGAAGGTACCCATGTTGTATTGTCCCGGTAACACCGCACAAGGAAGTTCATTCCACAGCTTTGTAGTACGTGGATGAAAGCTCCTTGAATACCGCACTGTGGAGGACCGCCACACATACAGATGGTTTTTCTCCGCCTTACTTAGCAAATCCCACTTACCCGAAAAAGTCTTTCCACATTTCGGGTTATATAGCCTATGAAACTCACAAGAAATGTGGTTTGCTATTGATAACAGAATTATCAAAATCTGTTTAGTAGATCCAGAGGTTCACCTCTCAAAACTCACTTACTTTACCTTTTTTTAAATATAGATTAATGTATTATTCATAATTATTCAACATTTTAAAAACCGTTTTCGGAATGATAAATTGTCACAATTTTGTCTGTTTGAAAGTTTATAAGGTCGGCAACGCTCCTGTGATTCCTCTAGTGTTATAAATCCTGTATGTATGATTGTTTGTAATCTTGCATAAGAGAAAGATTTTACTGTCTTTTCTTCATATATCTTAATTGACTTGAAATAAAAATTATTTTATAACTTTCATATTGTTGTTAGCGTATCTTTCGCCATCAAGGTAGTTTTTGTAACAAACGTATTCACACGACCACATTTTATGCTCGACTTTCGAACGAAGTATTTATTGCGTTTGCATCGCTCCTGACAGTCGTCTTACAATCAGATATCAAACTCTCTGGAAGCAAGTAGGACCCTAAATTTGATCCACGCCTGATCTCCACAACGATCTGATACGGTTATATTATGTATATCGGTTACGGAGATGGGCGACCACCGAAATCATTAACTTTTTGTTTGTGCGATGTAAGTCGCCAAAACCGTGTATCCTCGCGTTACTGCAATTTGTTCGAAGATAGGTGGAGTAAATTATCTATTTGTTTGGCTTTCTGTGGGAAGAAAGTAGTACATAACTTTAATTTATATGTACATATTTGATAAGTGTAACTAACTGGTCTGCGGCAGTACTTGTTAAAGTAAAATTATTATAGTAATGAAGACATCCGCAGGTCATTTCTAGCTCTCAACATACCAGCTGTTTTAGAGACAAACGGTATTATTACCCGCCGCGATGGCAAGCGTCCTGATGGAATGACGCTGGTAGCTTGGGCACGGGGAAGGGCGCTGGTGTGGGACGCGACTTGCATCTACACTCTGGCTCCTTCTCGTGTCCAAGTTACGTCAGTTGATGGCTGCTGCTTCGACTGCCGAAGACAGCAAGCGTTGCAAATATTATGTCGGTCTCAATGAGACCTACATTTTTGTGCCGTTTGGTGTCGAGACACTTGACAATGTACTAAGTAATATCTTAGCGCCTCAATAAAGCTACTGGAAATCCAAGTAGCCTAGCTATCCAACGCGAAAATACTGCCAGTATTCATAGACGCTTCTCGTCATGATAGTTTTAATTTTATGTAATCTTAGTATTGTAAATCTAATATATAAAATTCTCGTTTCTTGGTGTTAAACTTTGAACTCCTCCGAAACGTCTTGACTGATTATCATGCAATTTTGAGTGCATATTGGGTAGGTCTGAGAATCGGACAACATCTATATTTCATCCCCCTAAATGTTAAAGGTGGTCCACACGATTTTTTTTTAATTTTTTTGTCATTTTTTTTATATTTGTTTGATTATGAGTCAGCATTAAAAAATTCATACAACATCAAATTTTCACCCATCTACGATCAACAATTACTTTTGTATCGCGATTTTAATATCGGCAATACAACGTTTGCTGGGTCAGCTAGTATAGTTATAAGATTTGTTTTGTTTAGATAGATATTATCAAAGAATTATTTTATTTTACTTTTAAATGTAAATTATATACCGATGTATCCAGTCTCATGCAGAAATAAGCAGGCCACGACCTATCGCTGACCTTAGCCTGCCAGCTAGTGACCCTGACCTGTGAGACAGGGGTTCCGGTTTCGAGTTGATGTAGGTCCAAATGATTAATTGACCAACTTTAAAAGCGGGAGCTTGATAGTTGTTGACTGTATTGTCAGTATGTTTATTAGCTTATAACTCTGCCGTTAAATCAATAATTAATATTAATTTATGTAACATATATCAAAAATTAATATTAATTTATGTAACATATCTTAGTTTGATACTTGGATAGAATTTAGTTGAATCATTTCACTTTTAAGCTCTTTAAGTTTTAGGAATGACCGCTCTTGCCGTTGGATAAAAATAAACTTTGTTTATATATCTAGCAGTTCTAAAAGCATTAAATATACGGGCGTATAACGTAATATGAATGGTAAGATGGTTGTTGTACTTTTTTATTTTTTAAAATCACATGTTGTAAAATAAGGTATAAAGGCATTTATTTTCTCAAAATTGATTCCTTTAGAATTCCTTTAAATGTCACTTCTATCACTATCACTGTTTCGGAAACAAATGGCGCTTTGCGAGATAAGAAAATATACAATAATATAGAAAATGTTCAAAACAAATGTATTACGAAATTCAAAAGAATTGTTAAAAAAACGTTTGTGTGGTAAAGATTACTATAACATAAATGACTTTGTTAATGATACCACAGATTGGGAATGTAGCGACCGCCCACAGGCTATTAAATAATAAATTTATTTTAGATTTTACATTTATTTTATTTTTAAATAAAAAAATAATCCCGCTGAGTTTGTTGCGCCCGTTCTTCTCAGGTCTGAGGCATACCTTTTGGACTGGATTGTAGTTTTTGACTTTCAATAATTGATATTATATCATATTTTGAATAAAAATATTTGAATTTGTGTTATCATTGTTGTTGCTATGTAATGCCTGCTATCAATTGGCCTCGGAATATTTATTTAAGCCTAAACGTTCGGTTAATATTACTTCAAATCTATCTATATATATAAAAATGAATTGCTGTTCGTTAGTCTCGCTAAAAGTCGAGAACGGCTGGACCAATTTGGCTAATTTTGGTCTTGAATTATTTGTGGAGGTCCAGAGAGGGTTTAAAAGGTGAATAAATATGAAAATGCTCGAAATTAAAAAGAAAACAACAACTTTGTTTTTCCTTTGATGTGTCCCCTGTCGTACAGAGATCAAATTGAAAGAATAGATTAAAATGAATAACTAATTAGAATCTTTACATCTTTCTAACTTTCTCAGGAGGTAAAAAAACAAACTTAACAAATTTTATTATTGATTTTTTCTCATTACTTTATATGGTAATACAACGTTTGCTGGGTCAGCTAGTAACAATATAATTATTGTTTCCAAAAATGCAGAAAATAAACTTACATACCCTATATAAGTTTTTGGTTTTCTTAATTTTTTTTTTAATAATCAATTATTATTTTATAATTATTTAAATGCGACTCGTATGCACTGGTCACCCTCGCCCTTTGAGCAAGTTGACTGGTATGTATTAACGCCTTAAATAGGCTTACACTAAAAGAAATAACAGGAAATTAATAAAATCCAATATAAATCTGTTCAGTATGCATGTATGTTTGTTTATTGGGTGTTGAGACCTTCGTTGGGTTTCCGGCCATTCATTTACATAATATTTTATTTTGTGAGTAATCATAATAAATAATTTTATTGCAGTACTAGCTGACCCGACAGACGTTGTTCTGTATATAATAAATAAAATAATGTTTTTATATGAATTTGTCAATAATATATCATAACATCAAAAATTACTTCGTAAAATATGCACCCTGCTGTCGTAATGAAATTGTTTCACAGCAGAACTGTCAAACCGTGCGTCAATAAATTCTCTCATAGAAATGATGTATGGACACATCAAAGGAATAACAAATTAGTTGTTTTTATTTAATTTAGCAGCATTTTTATATTTATTCACCTTTTAAACCTTCTCTGGACTTCCACAAATAACTCAAGACCAAAATTAGCCAAATCGGTCCAGCCGTTCTCGAGTTTTAGCGAGACTATCGAACAGCAATTCATTTTTATATATATAGACTAGTGGACCCAACAGACGTTGTCCTGTCGGAAATTTCGGACACACGTCTTAAATTTGAAAAATCGGTCCATCCGTTGGGAGGAGTCCACTTAAATACACATGAGCAGGATAATTATATTATATCGACGGAATTGAGAATCTAAACCAATCTCAAATTCACTGGAACACACAAAAAAATCATCAAAATCGGTCCAGCCGTTTAGGAGGTAGTTTAATTGTGAATCAAAACCATTATCAAATCCACCTGAAGACACACACCAATCTCAAATTCACTGCAACACACAAAAAAACATCAAAATCGGTCCAGACGTTTATGAGGTAGTTCAATTGTGAATCTAAACCATTCTCGAATCCTTTTGAATACACACAGAAAGTTTCATTAGAATCGGTCCAGCCGTCTAGGAGGAGTTCAGTGACATACACACGCACACAAGAAATATATATATAAAGATAATCATGTTCATTTTATTAAATAAATGATCTTTTTACTTCATAGTGACACAATAGCCCACGCATTGCTGTTTTGGCGGCAAGCCGGACGCGCGGCCACTTGAGATGCTATAGCCACTTGTGTTTACAATAGTCGAGGTATCATTATGCGGTTTATGTTACGGGTTGCTAGATTAACAAGCTTGGTGCTTGTCAACAAACGTGTTTATTGATAGATTCGTGTTGTGATATCGTCTCTTTCAGAGTTGTACGAGAAATTATGAGTATTTTGCCTAACGCGTCGTTATATAAATATTTCAATTGAATTCTTTGTATTATTTTTACTAGCTATAGTGGACACGTGATAATATGATCTTATGATTAGTTTAAAAATAAAATAAAAGTATAAAAATCCTTAACACTAATCACATCATTCCTGTGGTAAGTTTTTTATTATATAGGCACGGACTAGTAAAAAAGGAAGAACTCCGCGCCGTGTTATTAGCAAGTGAAGCACCTTTATGCTAGTGTGTGTGCGGTTACGGTTACACAATTTTCTCTCCCTTAGATAATCATATATCCACAGATACTTTTATATTATTGTTTTAACACTTTTTCAAAACGCACAACGGCATTTTTAAAATATTTTATTGCGACGCAAACTGATCTGTCACAGACGATGGCAAATCTCATAATGGCGGCCGCTCGGCTTGTATTAGTGTAAGTGTATGCGTGCTATGTATTTACACTGCCTCACTGTTATGTAAGGTGACACGGAGTCCTTATTTTTTTACTCGTCCGTGTATATGTATAAGTAGATGATTGAATGATTTTATACACACTGCGTAGTTACTATTTAGGTATAATGTTGTTCTGGGACAGTGGCCATAAACCAGTCTATTGGAACCGGTAATCTGGTGGAACGAGGATTCAATTCATTAACCCTTTTAATTTAATGATTATTTTGTTTTTATAACATACTTCAAATATATACGTATTGGGCAATATCAAAATATATAACTTTAAAAAAAAATCTTTACATGAAAAGATCGGACCAACTCCACATATAGAACGATTACATTTTTTTTTAGCAACAAATGCTTGATGTACTCCTGTATCTATATATTATATCCATTTCCCCAGATGTGAAGACGGTATTTGAGGACTGTGGAGGTTAATTCGGTCAGTCGAAATGGGATGAGCGTGAGCAAAGAGACCTCGACCGTACTTCACCGGTCCGACCGATTATTTAAAAATGAGACACATAAAAAAAGCAAAAAATATTAAAGGTCTTTGCGATCCAATTTTTTTTTTAAATTTCCTAATAACGCTGAAGCAATTTATTTCCTACTAGCTGACCCGGCAAACGTTGTATTGCCATATAAATAATTTTTAGTGTTCTACCATCTTTTCTCAGACTTACTTTTTAAAGCCGAAAACCACGACACAAGGCGTATCAATAACCATCATCTGAACGTCCTGCTCTTCTCGTCTCTCATTGTCATTAAATAAATTCAGATGGTGTTCTTGTCATGATGTGCAATGGTGAAATAAATTGAGCCGTTCAGAAAGTACTTATTATTAACAATGACCCTCACACGAGCCCTCTCCTCTGAAGCCACTCGTAATGTCAACATACTTGCTGCTAATGTCAAATGTCGTGAATGTCACACCTCACTTGGCAGTGGGTCGTGAATTTGAGTCGCGGCGGGGTCAGACCTAAAAAACCTAACCTGGTTGCACAAGTGTAGCCATGAGTGATATTTTCATTGTTTTTATTCATAGTTAAAAAGAAAAAAATGCTTATGGATTAAGGTTAAATAGACGGAGAAGAAGTGGTAAGAAACTAATTACCACACTCTTAAATCTATATTTTAAAGTAAAATAAACCAGTGGGAGGCTTCTTTGCACAGGATGCCGGCTAGATTATGGGTAATAAAACGGCGCCTATTTCTGCCGTGAAGCAGTATGTGTAAGCATTATTGTATGTCGGTCTGGAGGGCGCCGTAGCTAGTGAAATTACTGGGCAAATGAGAGTTAACATCTTATTTCTCAAGTTGACGAGCGCAGATGTAGTGCCCCTCAGAATATTTGGGTTTTTCAAGAATCCTGAGTAGCACTGCATTGTATTGGGCAGGGCGTTACAACTTCGATCAGCTGAATGTCGTGCTCGTCTTGTCCCTTATTGTCATTAAAAAAAACAATTGGTGAATGTCAAAGATTTCACCGCCTTTTCGGAATAGTTGAGCTATAATTGGAAGAAGTGGCAAGAAACTAATTACCACTCTTTTAAATCGATATTTTAAGGTTAAATAAAATTGCTTAACAATGTATCTATATCGATATAGTATATTTCAAATGTTTAAGAAAGGTTTTTATAACACCTTTAAATATTTATAGTGTGTGTTCTTTTTATCCGACTTCAAACAAAGAGGAGGTTATCAATTCGTAGGTTTTTTTTTCTATGTTTGTTACCTCAGAACTTTCGACTGGGTAAACCGATTTTGATAATTCTTTTTTTATTTGAAAGCTAGTGCTCTCCGTGTGGTCCAGATCTGACAATGGCATCCATGAGAAAACCATAAAAGTCTTAAATCTGCTAAACGCCAACCGATTTTGATGAGCCTTTTTTTTTATTGGAAAGTAAGGTTTGTTTAAGTTCTGATGATCTATGAAGTCGTTTGTTTTTTATTTTAAAACTTTTTTTTTATGATTTCTTAAGATTTCATTACTTATTTAATTTGAAATTTTCTTATGACTTCTTCACATTACGGCTCACCTTTACCGAAAAATTGGTATCTGGTAAAATATATTTATTTGACATTCATAAGTGTATTTTTTTGTAACACGAGTAGATGAAGTTTTTGTTCATTTTAGGTATGTCACCTTATCAGGTACCTACGTGAGTACCTCGTTAGGTCACGTCACCATCACAATAATAAAGTCTATTGTATTTAAATACTCGTAGTTATATGACGTGCGTGTTTTTTGTCTCATCGTAATTTTCAGCTTCTTCGTATTGTCTGTGGCACTATAATACGAGTCTCGACCAGTGCCGAATTAAGAAAACGCGGGGCCCGTAGCAAATTCTTTCAGAGAGCCCTTGGTCTATATTGGAAATACGAGTAGTCTCTTACCGAGTGTCTGATGTGCATTGTCTTAGTTGTAAAAGTTTTTTGTAACTTCAAGTTAATTCAATAACCACATCTTAATAAGTTTCATTCAAAAATTACGCTCAAGCAGATATGAGTTAGAGAGAGATGGTTTAAGGCGAAGAGCAAGCAGAAAACACGCAAACATGGTGTTTTTACACATGTTTTGTGGTGAAAGTATAGCATTTCGACCTATGAACACTACTTAATCCTGTTACACATATCCTTAAGTCTTATTTGTAGGTTGCTAATGCTTGCTGTTGGTTATAGTTAACACTGCCGAGCCTTTTTGAACTACTACTTTTCTTTAAAGTTAAAGTTAAGTTAGTTTTTGTGTAGGTTCATTTATTCAGATTAGTAGTGCATAACGAGGATTGTAAGCATATAAACTGTTTTCCACGCAAGAATTTTGAAAATATTGGGTTTGTTACATAGATGGCGGGCCGGCAGCCGTGAAGTCATATCGCTCAAGGTCGCTAGCATTTAGTGTCGCCTTAAATATGCGGGGCCCCCTTTCGCGCGGGGCCCGTAGCTATTGCGACTTAAACTACGTGGTTAATCCGGCACTGGTCTCGACCCATCACAAAATGACCTAAGAAAACTAAATGAAATAGAACTCTCCAAATTAGACGGATATAATCAACGTTCAATTCAATCGTTCCCGAATATAGTCTATGGTTCCGAACTTCGTCGAAGTGCCCGAAAACAAAATAGAGTAGGGTCACTACTGAAACTTTTTAAGTGAAAACTACCTTAGCGGTGTTGAGCACTTTTCTTGGGATGGGTATAAAATGTAAAACTCGCGTCAGGACACGTGGCCTGATCGAAAATTCGTAGGACAGTAGTTGAAATTATGTAGGAAAGTTGGTTTTTCTGAGAGATAAACTTTTTAATGTAAAATAATTGTAATAGTTCTGAAGTTTACAATTTTTATGTAATATAAATTGCCAGTTTTGTGTACGATAGCGTATTAAATGAATATTATATTTAACTACATAAATGCTAGTACTTTTATACTGATGAATGAAGCAATTCGTGCAAAATTATTCCCTAACCATTCCAAAATATTCAAAATTTAAGTTCTCACTTCTGCCGGCACTCCTGGAGTGTAACCCGTTTTTTTAGTATAAAAATTGAAAAATAATTTATATATTTGTTTATTTTTGATAATTTCAGTGCCAATATATTTTGAATCATGGTCCATTTGCAACTTTTATGATGAATTTATTTGACACCCTGTATAAGACAGGTGACGTGTTCTGATGTTTGTGGGTTTTAACATTGTAATAATTAATCTGTACTAAAGAAATTTAAACAAGAAAGAAGACATGTTATAAGTGATAATTTCTTGCAGGACTGTCATCTATGTAACGTACACTTGCAACGTCTCGGATATTGAAGTATTTAAACAAAATGCCATACATTTTATTTTTAAGCAATCACTCACAAATGCAATGTAACATTTTGATTGTTGTTATTACAAACATTTTAGTTATACTAAATCACTACTCACTTACTGGTGGTCTAAAAGTCACCTGTGAGGTGATATTTTATGCAGCTATGTAACTTCACATATATTATTTAAATTTCTATAATTCGTAGTTAGTACCGACCTGTTTCATGTTGAGAATTGTCTGGGACTACTATTTAGAGACACAATTTATTGTAACATTCCTTAAAAAGTTTAAAATAAAGTATGGTCAGCACATAAAGTTTGAATAAATAAAACATTTGAAAGAGCTATTGTTGAATTTTCTTGCCAATTACTCTCAACATATGCATCGAATTTATTTTCGGTTTTTATAACCGGTGTTATGTCATAACCATAATGTTAACACCAGGAACAAACATAAATTTATAATGCCTACTACTCTGCTAAGTCGAGTTAGTGAGTCTTTTGTGGGGCGTTGTATATGATTTTACAACAAGGTCCCAGAAAATGTTCAAAACAAATGTATGTATTACGATATTCATTATACCATAAATGACTTTCTTAATGATATTACAGATTGTGAATGGAGCGACCACCCACAGGCTATTAAACAATTTTAACTATATTTTATTAAAAATAAGAAGCCCGCTGAGTTTGTTGCGCCCGTTCTTCTCAGATCTGAGGCATACCTTTTGAAATGGGTGGTTGTTTTTGACTTTCAATAAGTGATATTATAACCTATTTTGAATAAAAATCTTTGAATTTGAATGATAAAAATGTTTTTTTTTAAAGACACTAGGTATCTTGGTGTGTTTAAATCATCTTTTTGTCTTTCTTTCAATCGGATTGGTACCTGGACCTACTATACTATGTGTATATTACAAGACGTTGATATCAGATATAATTCGTTGCAAATGTATTTACAAATTCTAATGAATGCAGTATCTATTATCTTCATCAGATCCATGTGGTACGCGAATTTCGTTCGTGCGGCGGAGTTCTCTTGTCGTATAGTCGATAGGTAATGTTTGTACGTACTTACGGGCACGTCAGGTGATGTATGTTGATGGTGGGTGATGTTAAGATCCACAGCACGTTAGCAGCTTAGCACAGTGCACAGGTAACTGAGGCTTGGAAATGTTCGTATCACCCGGCGTACAGCGGCCCTTGCGAAAATAATGTTTTGCAACGAAATGAAATACTGTAAGGTCTGCTTCACACCGGAAACGTGCGTTGTTGTATCGATACTCGCTTAGGTGATATTTCTTGAAATGAAATGAAATTCATTTAATTGTATGAATCGAGTCAATAATACACATTATATAGCTATAATACAATAATTTATAAAATAAAATAAACATTTGTTTGTAGGTAGGTACCTCTCAAATAATAATATTTAAATTCTATTATTTTTGGCTATTTACAAGGTACATCACTGAACTACACACATTAAACAATTCATATATTATTATATTATGTTCCTAAATGTAAAATCTTCTAAAGTTTTCTTTAGTCAAAGTCAAAGTCAAAGTTTTTATTTGCATAAACATGTTAGATTGATGTTACATAAATATTATTAAGTACATGTTTGCCACATTTATGACGTGCAAATTTTATAAAATACATTTCTAAATCATTAGTTACAATAATATAAATTTAACAAAAGATTAGTAGCAGTATTATATAATACATAGTCAAGTTTTTAGTTTTAAATATTCGTCTAATGAATATAAGCAGTTTTTACTAAGGGATATTTTCAATTTAGATGAAAAATTCCTATTTGACGATACCTCTCTTATTATTTTTGGGATGTGATTATAGATTTTTATGCATTATGGCGGAAGATAACAAATATATCGTTACATTTATTAATATTCTGATATCAAAACTGAAAAGTTCAGAGAGGATACAAATATATTATAATTATTAATCTTTCTAATTATTATTATAGAATGCATTTACTGAAATTTAGAATTTGTACTTTTTTTGGAAATGGTCTTTAAAAGGTAGGTATATATAATACCAGTGGCTCCTACAACGGCACCTATTTCTACTGTGAATGTGTAAGCATTATTTTTTTTCGGTCTGAAGGGCGCCGTTGCTAGTGATGTTACTGGGCAAACGAGAATTTTGGGTTAATCCTGAGCGGCACTGCGTTGCTATGTGCAGGGCGTATCACGTTACCATGAGATGAACGTCTGCTCGTCTTGTCCCTTGCTGTCATAAAAAAATATAATTGATAACCAATCTGTAAAGGCATAAAAGGCATTTATTTTCTCAAAATTGATTCCTTAAGAATTCTTTTTGATGTCATTTCTAATATACTAGATACTTCTACCGCTCCGGAAACAAATAGCGCTCTGAGAGAGAAGAAGCGGCGCAAGAAAATCTTCCAGCATTCTTTTTTTGCGCTCTTTTTAATGAAATATACAATGTACTTAATATAGGATATTGAAATAATGACTCAATCTTGTTTCAGGGATAAGTAAATCTGGATATTTAATTATCTTAAATTAGAGGTTGGATGCGTTGAAATATATTAACTCCGATTTTAAATACACAAGTGATGGAAATTTTTACAGAGTACTGGGTACTCGACAATTCGAGTAGCTCTGCGCTGCACGCGTTTTACCCGCTTATTCATAATGATCCGCTATCTTTAAACAGCCGCTAAGGAGTGTTTTTTCTCATTCTGACTTAGGTCAATAGAAGAAGACAGAGTGAGAATTAGCAATGCTTTAAGTTAGCAGACTATTATGAATAAGGGGGTAAATGTTTAGAACTGATACTGGGATGCACCAGAACAAAGATAAGAACGATTCTCGTATTGAAGTAGTGTTCCACGGATTTGTGACGGGATGATAAATTCTGGATATATGCTTAGAATCACATAAGCCCCATAGATAGGTAGATATTTTAATAAGTAATCAATAACCAGAAATGGTTTTGAAAAACACCTGACTTATTGTTCTTCATATTATGCTGTTATATTATATATGTATCATGGTATGTATATATATCACAGGTACTTGTTATGTGCAAGAATTGTCTCTGAACAATAAAAAACACACACAAACAAGCTCTATATTTAAAAAGAAGACACTAAGTGTTTTCCACTGTCAAACCATTAATCAAATAATTCTAATAATTGTAATCAGTTGCCTGCCTTACGGTATGGGGTGGTGCCGGTAAAACAGCCATGTTAAGGGTCGAGCATGCGCAGAGAGCAGTTCTGAAAGTGCTAGCAAGGAAACCAATCCGATATCCGATCACCGATTTGTATACCCTTTGCCAGGTGCTCTCAGTTAGACAGCTATTTATATTTCAAACTGCTCTTCGCAAACACTCCGAAATTACCTTTGACCCTAAATGCTGTACCACACGCCGCTCAAATAGCTGCAAGTCGCCATTACAAACACATAAGCTCTAAAATTTATAACAAAATCAACAAAAGCTTAAACATCTACCCACTGACCAAAAGGAAATGTAAAGCGAAACTTGACTCCTGGTTAAAAACATTAGATTATGAAGATACAGAGAAACTTGTGGATGTTTAAAATATTCATCACTCCCTCACACACCTAAGAAAACTACACACAGCACAAATGTAACAAACTTCACTTACTATATACGTATCTCTAACACTCACCCACACACTTCACCCAAAACTAAACACATAATATAATAATAATGATGTATATATTTCAAATCACATGTCCTGTACTATTTTTTAATGTCTTTTATTAATAACCGTACTCTGTTTACTATTTTAGATCTTTGTGCATGGAACATCATTCCTTATTGTATTCGGAGAAGGGCGTTGTTAGCTGCGCTGCAGTTTATACTTTTGCAGCTATCATCGTTTTTACTTGTTTGTATTATCCTTGCTAATTGTTCCAAATAAAAGTTTTATTATTTATTATTTATTATAGTTTAAACCATTACTCATTCGATACATCAATTTTAATTTGTTTCTTATTGAATTAAAATAATAAACAGCATTATATTATAATATATTTATTGTATTTTCTTTGATTAACGCAAGTGTTACACATTTAAATAAATCACTTTTAAAGAATTAAAACGGGTGTTTAATTGTAGTACCCCTGAAAACGAGATCTGAAAATGTCTTGAAAAACTATATATTATAAAAATGTAACTTTTACGCATAAATCTAATGATAATATAAAAACACAGTTACTTACACGCGTTTTAATCCTTTAAAAGTGTTTTATTTAAGCATTCTATTATTTTTCTTCGGATAAACTTTAACTGTCACATATCTCATTCTCTTAGAATTTGTTTGAAACTATTGAACATTACTGCTTGTGTCTTTTTGTAATACCCCAACACTTTTGTGGTTAGAGTGTAGCGTTTAGGGCCGCGTGGTTTTCCCCACACCTAATTATAGAATAAGTAATTTTAGGCCCTTTTATGTAATGAATACCAGGACCAATTTGGGTCAAAAACGGCTTGCTGTCCAGGATGTGTCGCGGACACAAAAACTATCACGCTACTAGTATACATAGTTTTTGTGACTCTATAACTAAATATAAAAGTAATTTGTATTTAAAAATTTCCGTATAATTATTAGACTTCTATATTTTTAATATTTCTATTTATTTCTTGAAAAACCCAAACATTCTTACCGACACTACAATCGCGCTCGTCACCTTGAGAAATAAGATGTTAAGTCTCATTTCCCCAGTAATTTCACTAGCTACGGCGCCCTTCAGACCGAAACACAGTAATGCTTACACATTACAACTTCACGGTTGAAATAGGCGCCGTTTTGGTACCCATAATCTAGCCGGCTTCCTGTGCAAATAAGCCTCCCACTGGTTTATATTGTTTTAACGCAAGCTGTGCTTGCCTGTAATTGGGTCTGCATCTCTATTTATAATACGAATGCGAATTCTGGTCGTAACTAAGATGTAAATCTGTTGGCAAAAAAAAAATAAACGCAAGCTCCGGCGGTGTGAGATGCCATTACACCAAATAAGTCGCGGGTAAGTTAGTAAGATGTTAAGAGATAAGTGACGTGTCGCAACTAGGACTGGCCGGGTATCATTCCGAGAACTGCTCTCGTTTAGGGCTGGTTCGTCACATAGGACACTCACATATCTCTGACGTAATGTAGCTTATGCCTTCGTACCTTACGTAGATCCGTGTTCCAGAAGTTACTATGTGATGTGTTTAAGTAAACGATATTCTATCTGACATCGTGTTCATGTTTAGTGCTCATGACCTACTGTTAAATAGCAAGAAAACGCAAAATATAAAATTTAACGTACAACCTGTCAAAAATGTGAATGCGAGTGTTTTGTTAATCGGCGAAGTGATAAAATCGGTGGAATCTGCTATATTTCTTGGCATTACTCTGGATTCCAAATTACAATGGGGCCCCCATATTGGGGGATTGGTTAATAGACTTTGTTCTGCAGCATACGCGGTCAAAATTATTAGACAATTAACCGACGTAGATACGGCGCTACTTGTTTGCTGCCTATATTAATACCATCTTTGTGCTGCAGAATAGGGCTATTCGCGTTATTTATAACCTAGTTCCTAAAGAATCATTGAGAGCAAAATTTAAAGAAATAAACATCTTGACTGTTGCCTCTCAATTTATTCTTGATAATGTTATGTATGTATATAAGCACATAAGTGAATTTGCTAGAAACTGTCAACCATAATACGAACACCACACCACGAACAGACAAACTTATAATGCCTACTACTCGTCTGAGATGAGTTAGTAAGTCTTTTGTGGGGGCGATGTTTATGCTTTTAGAACAAGGTCCCAGAATAAGTTGACGTTAAGTTCAGGTAAAGGTTACTATAACATAAATGACTTTCTTAATGATACCACAGATTGGGAATGGAGTGACCGCCCTCAGGCTATTAAATAATAAGTTTAATTGTACGATGTTACTTTATGACCATATTTTTATGAAAAAAAAAAGCATCCTGCTTTTGCTGCTCCCGTTCTTCTCAGGTCTGAGGCATACTTTTTTGAATGCGTGTTAGTTTTTGACACTCAGTGATTACCTACATATCCTATTTTTGTTAAAAATATTTGAATTTGAATTTGTTTTTAAAATGTTTCACTACAGGTCAACACTTTAAAATTTTCATTCAATTTTTTCATCCAAGAATTGATTCATGGGTAATATTAAGATCATATTTGATTTAATTACTTAATTTAGTTAGTTCAGTTGGTGCTGGGGCTGCTGTTTCGACTGCCGAAGACAGCTAACGTTGCAAATAATATGTCGGTCTCAGTGAGTCTTACATCTTTGTGTCGTTTGCTGTCGAGTCACTTGGCCACTTGACAAAGAGATGTAAATATACGCGCTGTACATGCCGCTGGTATAGGGTGAGGTGTGGTGAATTCTTGCTACACTTTTTTTTTTTTTATAATAATAAGGGTCGAGACGAGCAGGACGTTCAGCTGATGGTATTTGATACGTCACGCCCATTACAGTGCAGTTCCGCTCAGGATTCTCAAAAAACCCAAAAATTCTGAGCAGCACTACAATTGCGATGTAGATACAATGTAGATGTTAAGCCTCAGTTGCCCAGTAATTTCACTAGCTACGGCGCCCTTCATACCGAAACACAGTAATGTTTACACATTACTGCTTCACGGCAGAAATAGGCGTCGTTGTGGTACCCATAATCTAGCCGGCTTCCTGTGCAAAGGAGCCTCCCACACACTTTATGATTTAGTTTAATAATATATCATAATATTATAAATAATAGATATTTAATTTGAAACCTATCGTTAGTACTTTTAAACGAATACACATCTTCAATGTAAATAACACAGTACCGCAGTGTATAAGTACTAAGTACTTAGAAGTAAGCCGCGAGTAGATCTGTGAAGGTCGGCGCAAGTGGAGGCTGAGAGGAAATGATCGCCAATATTGTGTCAAGTGACCCACTTGCGTTGCGAGCGTACTTAGAACCTTCTCAAACTCACCGCACCACTGCAGTCGATGAGTTTTACCTCAGCGATAGTGCTACGTCTATTTTGACACGGTTCTATTCAGCTCTTTCAATTGCTTTACTATTTACACATTAATTGGGAAATGAAATGTGTAAGACATTACCTTGGTCTTTGAGAAAAACCGACTGCAGTACAACGAAGTATATAGACAGATAGATATTAAAGGTTTCTATTCATAATAGCTTTAAGGGTAAATGTATACACTTTTACAATAAAGTCCCAGCCACTGTTCAAGCGTTATCTATAAATAAATTTAAATGTTTTATAAAAAAATGGCTCTGTCGTAAATCCTCTTTATCCACAGCTGAATATCTAAATGATCGGACATCCTGGGACTAGATTATGATTATTTTATAGCGATAGAAATGACTGTACAATATTGCATATTTTTATTGAAAAGAGAGCAAAAAAAGAATCCTCGGAGAGTTTCTTGCGCCGCTTCTACTCATCCAGAGCGCCATTTGTTTCCGAAGCGGTAGTAGTATCTAGTATATTAGAAATGTCATCAAAAAGAAATCTAAAGGAATCAATTTTGAGAAAAAAAAAATGCCTTTTATTTATTATTATTTTTTTACCAGATATAAACGAACAATCTCTATTCAGTAAGTCTCCGTTCTATCATAACAAATTTATCGGATAGTGGTACCATAGATATAGAATATAATAGCGAATAGATGACCTGACATCCCGATGATAATCCCTACTTATATTATAAATGTGAATGTAAGTTTGTTTGTTACAATTTAACGCCGGAGCTACTTAACCGATTATGATGAAATTTTCTACAGCAATAGACTGAACCTGGGGAAAGGACATAGGCTATTTTATTCCGGAAAAATCCGTGGTTCCCGCGGGATCTTCCTCGAAATAATATTCATATAATATGTTGGGAACGGGAGCGAAAACGGAAACCGGAAGGGGAATAGGACATGAGATAATCTTCAATTCCATACTTGCTTATTATCTTTAAACACACTTTATCTACGCGGAGGAAGTCGTGGGCGTCAGCTAAATATTTTTCATAAAAAGAATTCCATAATAATTGTAACTAAAATTTCCTTAAGGCGGCACTAAATGCCAGCGACCTTGAGCGATATGAGTTCACGGCTGCCGGTCCTCCATCTATGTAACAAAGCCAAAATTATTGGGTGGAAAACAGTTTATATGCTTACAATCCTCGTTATTCATTACTAATCTGAATAAATGAACCTACACAAAAAAGTACAAGCTATAAGAATAACTTTTCTGAGAGAAGTACCAAAAAATGCGTCACGCCATGCCAAAAAACTTGTTTAACTTCAAAGAAAAGTGGTCGTTCAAAAAGGCTCGGCAGTGTTAACTATAACCAACAGCAAGCATTAGCAACCTACAAATAAGACTTAAGGATATGTGTAACAGGATTAAGTAGTGTTCATAGCTCGAAATGCTAAACTTTCACCACAAAACTTGTCTAAAAACACCTTGCCTTAATAAATTATGTTAGAATACAATTATAATTAGTAGGTTTTGCAACATTTGGTGCGTTACAACTTACAAGTCAAAGCTAACTTCTCAACTGACAGTATCTCTAGTTACGGATATATTGATGTCACTGTTTAATGTCAAGATCTTACCTATCCATAGTTATATCCAATATTGTTATATTATTAGTTTTAGGGCCGTTCCCAATATACTTTCTACAGATAGAGATAAATTACTACCTTCTACTGTCAGTAATGAGCTGCCAATAATATGAAGCTGTCCCAATATACCCGATAAGTCATTCTTATCGCGTTATATTTCGGCACGCGTGAATTGCAATTTCCATAAAAACTTTATATCGCTGATAAGCTATACGTCGTCCCATTGACAGACAGCGTTTACGAATAAGGTAAGTTACCGTCGATATGTTTATTGGGACAGAAAAGTCAAGCCGTTAGTCCAATGCTATCTGTCGATAGGTTATTTATATTTATTTATACAAGGTCCACCAACACAGAATACACAAGACAATTCATAAGATTGTAACATAAATTTCAAAAATCGTGTTCCTGCAATTACAGGTGAACACATCATGCATATTAACATACAAACAATTTAGTTGTTAATTATATAAAAGTAAATTGAAGTTCTATAACGCTAACATGTTAAAACAGCTAAAAAAGCTACAATACAGTCACTTCAATATAATCACTAAAATACAATATAGGTACAATATATTTTGTCAATGCGTTTTTTATTATAAATTAAGTCATTACATTTTACTAATCAGAGTGTCAGGTTTCTCTTAAATTGTGCTACTGTGTCTCCAAAAACATCTATAGATCGCTTTTTTGAAATAATAGTGTTGTATTGACGCAACAGCCCCCATTTAACTCCCCACTGAATAAGTGGGGAGTTAAATCCGAGATTAGAGTTTGCTCGATCAGGTTATTGAAATGTAAGCGTAAAAGGATAGATTTGTCTACCTCTAGTAAGTTAAAGTAAGGATAGATAGGTTATTGAAATCAGATGCGCTCCAACTAAATACGGCACCTAAGAATAATAGGTTCTTTATTACGGCAACTATTAGATACTCGTACTTGTGTGCGTGGCATCTTGACACTCAATGGCATCTTTCAAATTGTGTAACATACGCTTCGTGTTATTTTATATTGAAATTAATAAAATACAAAATAGTTACTGATAATATGTGATCCCACTGTCTTTCTTATTTCTTGCAGTATTATTTTTACAAATTGAAATTCAAATATTTTTATTCAAAATAGGATTTAAAAATCACTTATGGAACGTCAAAAACTACCAAAAACTACCACCCATTCAAAAGAGACTGCCTCAGACCTGAGAAGAAAGGGCGCAAGAAACTTAGCGTGCTTTTTTTTTAATATAAAATATGGATTACAATGTAATATCGTACAATAAACATTTATAATTAAAGAGCCTGAGGGTGTTCGCTTTATTCCCAGTCCGTGGTGTCATTAAGAAAATCGTTTATGCTATAATAACCTTTCCCACACAAACGTTTTTTAAGTTTTACTACGCAACCCGACATTTTAGTTTCAATTGTAAGCAAAGTTTAACTGAACATGTGGCACGTCAACGTCACACATTGTTCAAGACTGGCTCGAGACGAGGGCGTAGTAATAGTTTGCACACTTTGCGACTACGCCTGCGGTATCTAGTTAGAGCGCATCCTTAATCTTAGCCTGAGGTGTATCTGCGGAGCGAATATGATGGACAGCTGTCTGATTGCCCTGTACTTTCCCCGGGGCGTAAAAATAATAGGGGAGTCCCAGGCCCATGGGTTTCGTAAGAGGCGACTAAGGCTAGGGTTACTATGGATGCGAGTTCTGACGAAAATTTGTTCTGACGAGTACATCCGAAATCCTCGTCAGAACAAGGCGTTTACACTGTGCGCGTTTTCTGTTATTCTGATAGTCAGTTCGTTTCTGCCGTCCAGTGAAGATGGACGAATTTGATGAATTTGATTTTCTTATTTTCATTTCTTTCATTTTCTCGAATGAGACTAGAGACACTTTGAAAAATTATTTTGTTAGTCCAGCAGGTGAAATTCCGTTTCAATACAACCTACTGTAATAATCTATAGCTCTAGAAGTCATGTTCTTGATAGATAAAATGTTAATATTAATTCTAATTGCTCATGTACCTAATTAATGTAAATTTTGTCTCTTGTATCCCACAAACAACTTTTCTCGTACACGAGACTGATTAATTTATCGTTATCCATGGTGGAAACCAAATCACTCGAAATTCGCAGACGCAGGTCGTGCGAAAAAATCAAACTCGTTTGAACGCTCGAGTGGTTCTGACGACGTCGTGCATGTTCTGACGCGTTCGTCGTTGCCAGAGTAAACACTGTCATTGAATACCAGGCGTTTGTTTCTTCTGAGGAATCCGTCAGAACTCGTCAGAACTCGCATCCATAGTAACCCTAGCCTAAGGGCTTTTTAGAAGTGGGAGAGTCACGCTGCCGTCTTATACGTAATATTTAGATCACATTCTGGGCGCATCACGAACCAATCAACTCCTTCTGACCTTTTCGGTTGTATATATCAATCGAACTTCTGATCTCATATTTTAATGATAGAATTCGGATGGTCGATGTGAATGGCTGGAGATCTTGTACGACTCATCTCGGAAGGGGATATTACAAGGGTCTATTCTTGGAACGTTCCTCTTCCTAATTTACATAAATTATCTACCCAACCTTGTAGAAAAAAACACTAGGTAGTATTGTTTCCGGATGACACTGCACTAATATTTAAGTGAAAAGAAACCAAGTTTTATATGACGAAGTAAAAAATGCTCTATCCGACATCGTGTACTGGTTTAGCGCCAATAACCTTCTGTTAAATAGTAATAAAACTAACCATATTAGATTTATTTCTGCAGCATATGCGGTAAAAAAATTAGACAATTAACTAGACTGACTAGTTTAGTTATTTTCATAGTATGAGGTATATAATATATTGTTATGGGGCAGTGCACCCGTATAAATACCATCTTTGTGGTGCAGGAGAGGGCTTGACAATGCTTGCTGTTGGTTTTAGTTAACAATACAGAACTATTTTCAACAATCATTTTTATTTACAGTTTAAACTCGTTGTTTCTCGGTATCACGCATTGATTTAGTATGAAACTCAGAAGAGTTATTCCTATAGCTTGTACGTTTATTGTGTAAGTATATTTATGAGGATTAGTAATCAATAACAAGTAAGCAATTGTAAGCATATGACTGTTTGCGCCTTACTTTTCGACAAAAGTCAGAAAGTATTTGCTCGCAAAATATGATCAGGCGTTACATTTTTCACTCAGCAGGCATTTGATATAATTACCTCTCACCTTTAAGTATCAGGCAGTGTTATAGTATTGATTCTGTTTTAAAAAATAATAGGAAACCAAAGAAATCAGTGACAAATTCACTCCAGAAAACATAACAGATATCTTATACCTTTAAATGAGCAATTCTTGTATATAAATATATATATAATCTGAATCTCGGAAACGGCTCCAACGATTTGAATGAAATTTTGTATAAAGGTAGTTTCCGGGGCGAGAAATCGATCTAGCTCAATGGTTTCAATTTTAAAAAATGTAGTTAGAACCGTGTTTTAATGAGAAACAGCTACAATAACAATAGAATACAAAGGTAAATTTCGCCACTGTATACAAGACTATAATAGCTGAAGACCCCGGTTCGAATCCAGAAGTCCTATTAGTTTTTTTTTGTTCAAGTTTTGTACATTCTTAAAAATCCGAGCAAGGCTCGGTCGTCCGGATATTAAATATTAGCGCGCTTCGCTGAAATTTTAAGTTGCTTATAAAAAATAATTGATAGGTTTATTCGCTGAAATGTAAAAGTATTTTTTTATGGAATAAGAGGACAAACGAGCGTACGGGTCAACTGGTGTTAAGTGATCATCGCCGCCCACATTCTCTTGCAACAGCAGAGGAATCACAAGAGCGTTGCCGGCCTTTAAGGAAGGTGTACGCGCTTTTTTGAAGATACCCATGTCGTATGGTCCCGGAAACACTGCACGAGGAAGTTCATTCCACAGCTTTGTGGTACATGAAATGCGGTAGAAGACACACAATGAAGTGACATCTCTACGCAACGCCAAGTGATCCAACCGTTAACAGAGCACTGGGTCCCCGACAATTCGAGCTGCTCTACGTTGCACGCGGTCAAATGGATCGAGCTGATACTGAGGTGCGCCAGACCAGAGATGACAGCAATACTCCATGTGTGGCCGGACATGCGCTTTGTAGAGCGCTAGAATGTGCGCCGGATTGAAGTATTGCCGTGCTCTATTAATGACGCCTAGTTTCTTCGAAGCCAATTTGGCTTTGCCCTCGAGATGGCCACGAAATTGGCAATCGCTCGAGATTTCGAGACATAGTATTTCGATACTAGGTATACCGATAGGGAAGTGCTGTCGAAGAGCGGTGATACGACAAATGGGGTTTTTTAGTGGTAAACGCATAAACTTGAGACTTTTGGGGGTTTAATTGAACGAGGTTCAATTTACCCCGATCCGCGACCTTCTCAAGAGAGGACTCGATAGAAGACACAAGTTTCTCCCGGCACTGCTCGACGATTTCCCGAGAGAGAACTGCATGGTCCGTGTATACGGCATCACCAGTGCTGTCGTCTGCATAGCAATGTATGTTGGAGGCGTCCAACATATCATTGATATGCAGAAGAAATAGCGTGAGAGATAGCACACAGCCTTGGGGCACTCCAACACTCACGGGCTTCGGGTTCGAGCAAAATCCGTCGACAACGACCTGTATGCTGCGTCCAGTGAGGAATATGGAGGTCCACTTGCACAAGCTCTCGGGAAGCCCAAATGATGGAAGTTTTGAGAGGAGCACCTTGTGCCCTACACGATCAAAGGCTTTAACTGACGCATCGAACCAAGTCTGTGATCTGCCACCGATCGGTACTACAGAGCTTGGTATAAAAATATCCATGCCCTGTATTATCACATCGGCTACTGCAATGGTGCAGGCAATAGGATCATTTGAAGGGAAACAAACCTTGCCCCAAGGGTATTATGCAAAAAAGGAACGCATCCTATCCCAATCTGCTAACTTGTAGTGCCAAACGCGGCGGGTCGCTGGTGGTCTGCGACGTTGGCGTCGGATAGGCACTACACTCCTGACCAAGCAATGGCCGGACGTTCCGAGAGGGGCGTCGACAAAGACTGTCTGGTAGTCATCGGGTTGTGTAGTATATAGTAGATATCCTCCCTAACGTACACACATATCCCAGCATGAGGCAAAAAATTGTGCTCAATTTTGTACCCGGGGTACGTTAAATATGATGTATCGCTAGGTCGAGATATCTGCGTCTCCGTAAGGAAATACAAGGCCGGCTGCGCAAATTGCAGTGAATTCCCCTGATATTGCAAAAGTCAACGTTGAGCATGGATCGGGGTGCCGTGGTGTTACTGCCTCGTTTGTCCTCGGTCATACGCGGCTCTGCGCCCTCCCCAGAATGCGAAGGGCAGCCCGAGCGAGAGTGCTCGGGGAGGGATTCTCCGGCTCTGGTCCTATGCGAAACATAGCGGCACTAGGCCGCTACTTCACGCCGGTATTCTATGGGAGTGTGGTAATTAGCCCGGACGAGTCTGGCCCGATTGTGCTGACGTCTTAACCATTCGGATGCGATCCATTTATCGTCACCTTGTCATCCACTGTCACGACTAATTGTAGTGTGTACCCAGCTTTAAAATAAAATTATTGGATTACTCAATAGCAATTCCTTGCCCTTTGAATCTCACATTTAGCCGTTTTCTCTCCATTTACTTCTATTAGATCCGATACTTCTCTCTTGATTTATGTCTCTTCCATAAAAGCAAAACGCTCTTTAATCTTTCTTTGATTTTGCACAATTAATTTTATTGGTGTTGTGAACATTGACCATATTTACCAGGATGTAAGGGCAATGGTTGCGAATGGGAAGCACGGGTGTCGGGTCACTCTACTGAATTCCATGTTTTAGAATTCAATTTATATATTTATTCGGAAAAACACCTGCCTCTTACAAAATATACATTTTTCAAACAGGTCACACTCTATCGGCTATCCTAGATCTGCTGCTGGTAAGAATATAAAGAAGAACTTCGGGAGTTAGATACTTTATTATTTATTAGTTTAAATATCAAATACAGCAAAGAATACTTTATATAATATACAATAGAGCAGGTAACTTAAAAATAAAAATCTCAACACCATAAATACTTTATGGGCGACGTACATCCTGCAAAAGAAAAAAAATAATTATTGTTGCGAGACAATCAAACACGGAGGTGATTAATATAATATAAATTTCATTAAAGTAGATGACCAATACAAGCCAATCCCCATTAGGGGAGACAATCGATACAATAAAAATACTATAAGCTGAGGTAATCAATACAAACACTACAAGAAGAGATTTTTTTATGAAATTAAGGGACGAGACGAGCAGGACGTTCAGCTGATGGTAACTGACGCGCCCTGCCCATTACAATGCATAGCTGCTTCAAGATTTTTGAAAAATCTAAAAACTCTGAGCGGCACTGCAACTGCGGTCGTCACCTTGAGACATAAGATGTCAAGTCTCATTTGCCCAGTAATTTCAGACGGCGCCCTACAGACCGAAACACAGTAATGCTTACACAGTACTGCTTCACGGCAGAAATAGGCGCGGTTGTGGTAGGCATAATCTAGCCTCCCACTGGTATCATTACAATAGAAACGCATAAAAAACACAACGCACACCCTCAATTTACTATGTTATTTGTAAGAAAAGTTGAAGCTATTCTTTAACCGACTTCAAAAAAGAGGAGGTTCTCAATTCGATTGGTATTTTTTTTATATGTATGTACACCGATTAAGCTGAGATTTATGATCCGAATTACATGAGTCTTCTTGATTTAAATTAAAATCTTCTTGAAATAAACCCTATCAATATGTAGTATTTTATTAATATTTTAGGTGTATTTAATTAAGTCTTTATTAAGTAAATTTATACTTTTCAGTTTTTTAAAGTGGGTTTTTTTAATTAAATTGCCGAAATGATAATTTTTCCGTTACGCCCGGGGGATAAAAATGTTAAGAAATCGCTGTACCAATAGTACAAGGGTGCCGCAGACCAGAGATGAGATCAATACTAGGTTCAGTCGAGGAAAGAAAGAAAAAATTTGGCAAGTTCTGAGCAAATGCAATGCCCTCCATAATAAAATGGCAGCATCTGGGAGGACCTTAATTACTACCCAATGCAACAACAAATAAGACAACGACCAGTAGGAGTTTACCAGTATGACGGTGCCTATTTCTGCCGTGAAGCAGTAATGTAAACATTACTGTGTTTCGGTCTTAAGGGCGCCGCAGCTAGTGAAATTACTGGACAAATGAGACTTAACATCTTATGTCTCAAGGTGACGAGCGCAATTGTAGTCCCGCTGTGAATTTTTGGGTTCTTCAAGAATCCTGAGCGACACTGCATTGTAATGGGCACCACAAAAGCGTATCAATTAGCATCAGCGTCCTGCTCGTCTCTTCCATTATTTTCATAAAAAAAACACCATAGCTTCATGTGAAATCAATACTTTAAATGTGTATATAGGGTTGGCTCCGTAGGAGCAATTCTTCTCGTAACAATAGGCTATGTACTGGGGTGTACTCACTGATATATAAATTCATAGTGGTCAGTGGGTGTACTAGGCCAAAAACAATATTACAAATGTTTCTGTACACAGTATATTAAGGCCTGGGATCTCGAAACTGATACCAACCGTTGATACCTCTTCCTCGCCTTCGGTAGTAACGCGGGGTCTTCCTTGAGACAGTAATACTTCATTCCCAACACGTAATTGTTCATATACTCCATCCAGTTTATGTCCTGAAATATAAATTTTTTCTTCAATCCACTGTTTTATAATTTCATAATTCATTGCTGAATCAATCGTGGTATGACTTGTTCAACTCTCAGGCTGTGGCTTCATCTACAGGATCTACTTTACAGTTGATAACCTGCTCAATCCCTATAATTGCATATTAGTAAATTGATATGAGATATCGCTCTTAAAAATCTAAATAATTTTTAATTTTTAATGTGATATCCCTCTTCATCACTTCTGGGATTAATCAAATTAAATTTGTAACAAAAAATTTATGAACGATGCTTGCTTGCTTGCATAATTTCGACTTGTATGTAATACGTGGCGGTTGGTAGTCCGGATCGCGAATCTGTATAAGTGAGGGCCGGATAATCGAATTTCTACTTAAAAAATTGCTGGAACCACCAAAGACCCAGCAGACGTCAATAACACTCTGACACCGGGTTGAACAACCATGATTTCGTGTGTGGATTTCAGCGGTCGTTCCAATTTTTGGCGTGTCTCAGTACTGATTGGAATTATTTCGAAATGGTATCCAGCTTCATGTGCCGCGTTTGATCAGCTCGTTGATCGCGACTTCCTGAAGCCGTAGCACAAGTGATTTTTTTTTATAAATATTTGAGAGATACAGCTAGCTTATAATTATAACTTATTAAAACTAATATAGGCTACTTAAAAGTTTCCACATTTATGTAGAACTATTGTTACTAAAATTATATTATTTAATTTTACGCTTTAAAACTATCTAAACTACAATTATTTAAACTGGAAGAACTTATTAGATGTTATATTTAATTATTTGGTGCTAGATGTAGAAAATAATTCTAGATCTACGTCATATAACAAGTTGTTATAACTTCTGCGGGATCTAGTAACGAAGCTATTTGTACGATAGTTACACCTCGCCATGGGAGTATGTAAAAGGCTAGGAGTATGAAGGAGTAAGAATGCGAAAGTCCAAGCATGATAAGTAACTCTGGACAGTCGATCTTACTGTTCGCTATAAATACGCCAAATCTGCTGTAAGACGCCTCTTCTGAAGCGGCAGCAGATGAAATTTTTTACACCTGTCAAAGTAGTTATGTGCAAACGATAAGGCTCGGTGTTGAAGGAATTTCACAAACTTTTTTGTATCCTTTCTATACGGTTAACGTAGACGTTATATTGGGGACTCCATACTTGCGAACCGTATTCGAGGTGGCTCCGTATATGCACAGTACAGAATTTAATGGTTTAAAGAGAAATTAATTCCGATGACATTCTGAATATGAAACCTAACCCCTTCGATGCTTTTTTTATAATAGGATAATCCCTAAGTCTCTGATGCTCTTAACCCTGCTTAGGTATGAGTTTTTCAATAGGTAGTTGTGGATGATAGGGGAATTTTTACCCGTAAATGAGCAGACAAAGCTTTTTAGAAATATTTAAAGCCAATTTATTGATGTGGCAATAATTTTCAAAACGGTCATAGTCGTATTGGAGATATTGCGGGTCGTGAATGTTTTTTTTTTATGGAATAGAAGGATAAACGAGCGTACGGGTCACCTGGTGTTAAGTGATCACCGCACCCACATTCTCTTGCAACACCAGAGGAATCACAAGAGCGTTGCCGGCCTTAAAGGAAGGTACGCGTACGCGTAACACCGCACAAGGAAGCTCATTCCACAGCTTTGTAGTACTTGGAAGAAAGCTCCTTGAAAATCGGACTGTGGAGGACCGCCACACATCCAGATGGTGGGGATGATATCCTAATTTGTGGCGTGTCGTGCGAAGGTGGAGGGAAGGAACCATCAGAAGGTGTTTCTGATGGGACATAAAAATTTTCACATTATCAGCATAAAGTAGATGTAGATGTGTAAAGTACACTTACATTGAGGTTGGTGAAGAAGGTCCTATCATCTTCTGGTGTGAGCCGCTGTCGCAACGACATGAAGTATCCGTTCTTGAAGCACCAGCTCCGGCTGATGTAGTGTTCCAACATCTCAAGCCCCATTGACACTCTCTGCTTCACGCGGACCATACTGCAATAAAGTCGATGGTGAGAGATCTGTATGTCCTTGTACTTTTTATAAATTACCATAGAGAAACTCTTACGAAATATTCAAATTCAAATATTTTTATTCAAAATGGGATATAATTTCACTTATTAAAAGTCATAAACTACCACCCATTCGAAATGCCTTAGATCTGAGAAGAACGGGCGCAACAAACTTAGCCGCCTTTTTACTTTTTATAAAAATATGGTCACAATGTAAGATTGACAATAAAATTTATTATTTAATAGCCTATGGGCGTACAAATATCTTCCAATCGTGTTTTCAGTTTAGGCAACGGAAAGAAAAAGCTTTGAAAATACAT